>CAUYQG010097493.1:0-29115 GCA_963574415.1 Tarsius wallacei
ATAAGAACAAACTATGAAAATGTCAAAGCGTAACGTTTGATTTCAGTTAACAAAGCATACAATTACATGGAAGCTATGGCAAAGGAGTTCTGTAATGGTCAGCAGGCAACGGTCAGCATAACCTGCCCAAAGGAGACAAAGTTGGGGCTCTGTGGTCATGGGGACATTACTGTAATCACACGAAGGCATTGATTCTTAAGTCAGGCAGGTAACTAAGATGAAAGTTTTAAACAAAATAGAGTAAGCTGGTTAATATTATTACTTTGCTAGCAATTTGATTTTATTAACTGATTTAGCTTATTTCAATTTCTTCTTTGAGTCATTGGTTATTTAGAAATATGTTGTTTCCCCCCACATATTTATAAATGTCAGTTTTCTTTCTATAATTGATTTTTAATTCTATTTTATTGTGGTCAAAGAAGAGCCTTCATATAGTGTTTATCCTTTTAAATTTACTGACTCTTGCATTGTGTCTTAGCACATGATCAAGCCCTGAGAATGGTCTGTGTACTCTTGAGGAAGATGCCTACTCTGCTACTGTCGGGTAGAGTGTTCTACAAATGTTTTGGGCATAGCTGGTTCATAGTGTTATTCATATCTTTCCTCTCCTTGTGGTTCTACTCATTACTGATAGCGAAGATTGAAACGTCCAACTACTATTTTTGAGTTGTCTGTTTCTCCCTTTTATTTTGTTAATTTTTGTTTCATGTATTTTGAAACTTTGCTTTAGTTTGACATATTCTCCTTCACTTTTGAAAGATAGTTATGCTAAATACAAGATTCTTGGTTGATATTTTTTATTTCAGTACAGTGAATACCTCAACCCATTGCCTATGGTCTACATTGTTTCTGATAAAAATTTACCTGTAATATCATTTATATTCTCTTGCACATAATAGGTGGTTTTTCTCCTGCAGTTTTGAAAGTTTTTCTTTGTCTTTTGTTTTGACTATAATGTGTCTGGGTGTGAAATATTTATGTTTATACTACTTGGAGTTCATTGAACTTCTTGGATGTATTTATTTATTTTTTTCATCAAATTTGTAAATTATTTGGTAATTGTTTCTTTAAATATTCTATGCCCCTTTCTATGTCTCTTCTGGGATACCATTGTGCCTAAGTTGGTGCACTTAATGATGTTTCACATTTCTCTGAAGTTCCATTTGCTTCACTTTATTTAGTTTTCTTCTTGTTCCTCAGAATAAATAATTTCCACTGACTTATTTTGAAGTTTGCTGACTTATTTTGAAGTCAAATACCCTGTTAAGCCTCTCTCATGAAATTTTCATTTGGGTTATAGAATTTTTCAATTCTAGTATTCCCATTTTGTTCTTTTTACAGTTTGTCATTTTGTTGATATTCTGTATTTGATTATATATTGCCATAATCCTTTTAATCATGTTCAAAACCATTTTATAGCAGGATTAATGACATGGAAAAAGCTGTACATATTTAGAGTGTAAAATGTGATTCAATGGGGGTGAAATCATCATCATAATCAAGGTCCTAATCATTCCATAACCTTCTTGTTCCCTCCTACTTCCTTTCTCCTTCTCTTCCTTCCTCTTTTTTGCTCTCTTCTCTTCCTTCTTATTTTTCTTCTTTATAAGAACACTTAAAATGAAATCTATCCTCTTAGCAAATTTTAATATACAATGTTGTATTGTTAACTGTGCGTCCCATGCTGTACTGTAGATTTCCAGAATTATCTATCTTGCATAACTAAAATTTTGTATATTTTTGGCTACCATCCATGTGTCCTTCCCTCAGCCCCTGGAAATCACCATTCTACTCTTTACTTCTATGAGGTTGGCTATTTTAGATTCCACTTGTAAGTGAGATCATATAGCATTTTATTTCCATGTCTGCCTCATTTCATTTAACATAATGTTCTGCAGGTTTACTCATACTTTAAAAATTATTTTAGATTCAGGGGATACATGTGCAGGTTTGTTATATAAGTATATTGCATGATGGTGAGGTTTGGGCTTCTATTGAGACTGCCCCTCCAGGTGATGAGCATGATACCCACTGGGTGGTATTTCAGCCCTTTTTCTCCTTATAGTCTCCCTCCTTTAATAGTCACCAATTTCTCTTGCTCCCATCCTTGTGCCCAGTGTTTAGCTCCCAGTTTCAAGTGAAACCATGCAGTATTCAGTTTTCTGTTTCTGTGATAAGTCATTTAGAATAATGGCCTCCATGTTGCTGTAAAGAACATGATTGCATTTTTTTTATGACTGTGTAGTATTCCGTGGCATATATGAACCACATTTTCTTTATCCAGTCCACTGTTGATAGCTCCTAGGTTGGTTCCATGTTTTTGCTATAGGAATAGCAAACAAATGAGTGCAGTATTTTTTTTGATAGAACAATTGATGTTCCTTTAGTTATATACTCAGTAGGGGAATTGCTGAGTTGAATGATAAATCTATTTTCAGTTCTTTAAAAAATCTCCAAACTGCTTTCAACTAAGGTGTCACTAGCTTAAAGTCTCACCAACAGTATATAAGCATTCTTTGTTTTTCTTCACCAACATCTGTTATTTTTTAAATAATTTTTAATAATAGCCAATCTGACTGGTGTGAGATAGTATCTCATTGTGGTTTTTATTTGCATTTCTGTGAGTTTTAGTGATGTTGAACATTTTTAATATGTTTGTTTGCTGTTTGTATGTCTTTCTTTGAGAAGTGTCTCTTCATGTCCTTTGTCCACTTTTTAATCATTCCTATTTAACATAGTAGTCCCAAGCCAAGAGCAATCAGGTAAGAGACAGAAATAAAAGGTACCCAAATAGGAAAAGAGGATGTTAAATGATCTCTCTTCACAAATGATATGATTCTATACCTAGAAAATCCAAAAGTTTCCACCAAACACTCTTAGCACTAATGAATGATTTTAGTAAAATCTCAGGATACAAAATCAACACTTGAAAATTAGTTGCATCAACAACACTATACACCAACAACAAACAGGCTGAAGGCCAAATCAAAAATATCATTCCATTCACAACAGACACACACATATACACACACACACACACACACACACACACAAATATCTTGGAATTCATCTAACTGAAGAGATGAAAGACTTCTACAATGAGAACTACAAAACACTAATGAAATAAATCAAAGATGACACAAAGAAATGGAAAAACATACCATGTTCATGGATTGGAAGAGTCAATATCATTAAAATGTCCATACTGCCTAAAGCAAACTACAGATTCAATGCAATCCATAGCAAAGTACCAGCATCATTTTTCACAGATCTGAAAAAGACAATACTCAAATTCATATGGAAGAAAAAAGAGTCTAAATAGCCAAAGCAATCCTAAGCAAAAAGAACAAAGCCAAAATTATCACATGGCCAGACTTCAAACTTTATTGCAACATTACATTAACCAAAGTAGCATGGTACTGGGGGAAAAAAAAGACACATGGACAAATGGGACAAAACAGAGAGTTCGGAAATAAAATTACTGACCTACAACCAACTCATCTTTGACAAAGTTGACACACACACACACACACACACACACACACACACACATACACACAAACACTGGAGGAAAAAACAAATGGTGCTAGTCAACAAATGGTGCTGGGTAAACTGATTCATCATATGCAGAAGAATAAAGAGAAACTCCTATCTATTGCCATACACAAAAATTAACTCACAATGGTCTTAAATATAAGGTCCCAAGCTATAAAAATTCCTAGAAGAAAACCTTGGAAACACTCTCCTGAACATCAGCTTAGGCAATGAATTCATGACCAAATTCTCCAAACCAACTGCAGCAAAAATTAAAACTGACAAGTGGGAATTCATCAAGTTAAAAGGCTGTACAGCAGAAGAAACCATTAACAGAGTAATGAGGCAATCCACAGAACTCGAGAAAATATTTGCAAACTATGCATCTAACAGATAGTATCCAGAATTTATAAGAAACTCAATAATATTGACAGGTTCACTCACAAATGACAGGATTTCATTTTTTAAAGACTGAGTAGTATCCCAGTGTGTATTTATACCACATTTTCCTTTAAACACTCACCTGTTGATGAACTCTTAGGTTGATTCCATATCTTGGCTACTGTGATTGCTGCAATGAACACAGGATTGTAGATATAACTTTGACATATGAATTTTATTTCCTTTGGACAAATACCCAGACATATATTTGCTATAACATATGGAAGTTCTATTTTTAATTTTTTTTGAAAAATCTTCATACTTATTTCCATAATGGCTGTACTAATTTGCATTCCCCTAAAGTGTATAAGTATTCTCTTTACTCTACACTTTTGACAAACATTATCTTTGGAGTTTATTTTAAACAATAGCCATTGTAATAAGTGTGAGATCATATTTATTTACTTTAGGTTGTTCTGCATTTTTTATGATTAATAATGTTGAGCACCTTTTTATACACTGCTAACTATTTGTATATCTTCCTTGGAGATATGTCTATTCAGATCATTTTCCCATATTCTAATAAGGTTACTTGTTTGTTTCTTTTTGCTTTGTTTTCACTATTGAGTTATAAAAATTTCTTATACATTTTGGCTAGCAAACTTTTATTAGATATATGGTTAGCAAATATTTTCTTCCAATTTATGCACTGCCTTTTCACTCTGAAAATCATTTCTTTTGTTGTGCAAATGTGTGTAGTTTGATTTGACCCCACTTTATTTTTGCCTGTTGCTTGTGCCTTTGGCGTCATACTCAAAAAAATCATTGCCAAGACCAATGTCAAAATGTTTCCCTATGTGTTCTTCTAAGAGCTTTACAGTTTCAGGTCTTACATTTAAGTCTTTAATCCACTTTGAATTAATTTTTGTATATAGTGCAAGATAAGAGTCCAATTTCATTCTAATGCAAGAGGATATCAAGTGCTCCTAACACTATTTGTTGAAGATACTATTTTTTCCTGTTCTTAATCCCCTTTCTGGGGATTAGTTAACCTTACATGGGTGGGATTGTTGCTAGGCTTTCTATATTGTGTCATTAGTCTGCCTGTTTTCATTCCAGTGCCGTGCTATTTTGATTACTGTAACTTTGTTATATAATTTGAAATCAGCAAGTATGATGCCTCTAGCTTTGTGTGACTTGTTCAAGATTGCATTGGTTATTTAGGACCTTTTATAGTCCCATATGAATTTTAGAATGTTTTTCCTGTGAAAAATGCCATTGAAATTTTAATAGACTCTCATTGAATCTATAGATCACTTTGGGTATATGAACATTTTAACAATATTAATTCTTCCAATTCATAAGCACAGCATTTTAGTGTGTTTGTGCTGCTTTAACAAAATATAATCTGGGTGGCTTACAAGCAACACAAATTTATTTCTCACAGTTTGGGAGATTAGGAAGTCTAAGGTGAGCGGTGAGAGTTGGTGTCTGGCTCGAGTCTACTCTCTGGCTCACAGTGCTTTCTGGCAGTGTTCTGATGTGGTGGAAGGAGTAAGGGAGCTCTCTCAGACTCAATTTGTAAAGGCGCTAATCCCAATCATGAGGGCGCTGCCCCATTGCAACCTTCACAAAGTCTTACCTCCTAATGCCATCACTTTGGTGGTTAAGATTTCAACATAAACATTCTGGGGGGACATGAACATTCAGATCATAACACATGGGATCCCTTCCCCCTCATTGGTATCTTCAATTGTTTACCAATGTTTTGTAGTTTGGTGAAGATATCTTTAACTTATTCCCATGTACTTGATTCTTATTTTTATAGTGCTTATTGTAAATGAAGGGCTCTTTTCTTAATTTCTTTTATTGGTAGTTCATTGTTAAGTGTATAGAAATGCAGCTGACTTTTGTAAGTTGATTTTATATCTTGAAACTTTACTGAATTTATCATTACTAACAGTGTTTTTGTGGCATCTTTAGAGTTCTTACATAACTTTAGTTCTGTAAACAGTTTATTTCAGTCTATGGCACATACAAGTATTTATCATAACTGCTATAAAGTAATTTTTTGCTAAGTATAACATCTAGGCCATTCTAAGGCAATTTGTCATTTTTCCTGTGTGGGTTACACTTCCATTTTCTTTGCCTTGTAATTTTCATTTTAGATAATATATCATGGCAACTCCCTTCCAAACTTGCTCATGTTGTTCACTGGCTCAACTGCACCTTTTGTTCAGTGTCTTGGCTGAACCAGCTTGGTGATGCCTGGGTCCTTCTCTTTGGGCAAGATCATGGGTACAATGTGTTCTATTCTGATCTGATTAGATATGGTTCCCTTGATAGAGGAAGGGTGCTGCTAGTCATTGATATACACTGAGACCTCACTTAAGCTTCTGCGCTATGGATCCAGAGCTGAGAGATGGGGCCTCTCATCCTTCCTTCCTTGGGTCCTCCGAGGTAGCATAGGCTGGAGACTGGGGAAGGGCACCACTTTAGCAATGTCAACTTTCAGTGCAGGCCTGTGTGAGATGTCACAGTAGAAGCTGACTGCTGGACACACCTGGGATATCATTTCACACCATGAAGCTGGGGTGGGTGAAAATCACCTGTGCTCATAGTTTTCAAGGCTGCTAGAAAAGCTATTCCTCACTGCAGAGCAGTGGGTTCATGGGGAATTCCCTGATTGAATGTCCTGTCCTTCTGCTGTTTTTGCCATATCATTTTATGTAACACATTTAGTTAACAAATAAATTAAATTTTATTTAATAAATTCTTCTCAGTTTGCATAAGCCCTTTACTCAATCTCCAGTGATTTGGAATGATTGTCTTTGCTAATTTTGATCAGCATGATAGATGTCTCTCTGAGAGAAAAATTTCCAAAAGTTTCTTAACACAACCATTACAAAATCCCGCCTCTAAGTTGCTTCACTCTTAAACCCCTCGTAAGTTTAAAATATTTTCAGTTCTCTGCATGCTCTGTATAAGTTTATGCCTTGTGTCCGAGACTGTAATTGTCTCTGCCTCAAATGTCTGACTTTCATTTTTGTCAGAGATATCCTTAAAGACTTAGTCAGATGTTATCTCCTTTAAAAAGACATATGGAGGATTTTTAGAACATCAACCTCTACAGATTGTAGAAAGTTCTAAATGACTGAAAATATGTTAATCTTATGATAAAACTTTGATGTCATAATTGAAGGACTAGGTGGCTTAATTGGAATTTGTCTAAAATTATCAGCAATAATTAATATTTGACTTGGAGAGTGATGCTGACTTCTCTAGACTGGCACTTATGTACTGGTATGACTGACTTATGTACTCTGAGTAGACAGAAAGTGTCCTTAATAGTTTCTATTCTCATGCAAGGAGGGAAAAAGCAAGATATTGATGCTTATATGTAGACACTGACTTTTCTAAAAATATATTATTTATCATTATAGATCTAAAATTTTATGACATGTGTCTCATCTAGATTTAACCATCTGGACATTGTATTAAAATCATAAATGTATATTTAGAAATTTGAAGAAAATATTTGTCCAAAATTATTATTTTCATGGAAAAACAGAATAAAGATATTGAGTTAGGTTTTCGATCACTAAGATGCAAAGAAGTGATATTTAGTAAGCTTTTAGAAATATGCATTAACCGGGCTCATTAGTGGCTCAGTCTGTAATCCCAGCACTTTGGGAGGCTGAGGTGAGTGGATTGCCTGGGCCCGCGGGTTCAAGACCTGCCTGGGCAACTGGGCAAGAAGACCTCATCTCTACAATAAATAAAAAATTAGCTAGGCATGGTAGCGCTCACCTGTATTTCCAGCTACTTGGAAGGCTGAGGCAGAAGGATCGCTGGAACCTAGCAGGTTGAGGCTGCGGTGGCCGGGAGCGTGCCACTGCACTCCAGACTGGGTGACAGAGTGAGACTCCAACTCAAAAAAAAAAAAAGAAATATATATTAAATATTGACATGGAGAGAAAAAGATTATCAACTTTTACTAACAGTCTACTTGAGTCAATATTATGTCAAGCAATTTATAGAAGTTATATCACTTAATCCTTGATATTGTGCTGTGATTTATATATTATTATTCACAATTTGTAAACAGAGAAGCTGTGGTTTAAAGGCAAGGGTTTACAGTCTTCTGGAGTACTCAGAGCTAATCCAAACAAAGTCCAGGTTTAAAAAGACTTCTTGGGCAACCGCTTTGAGTCCCCTCTCACTGTGGAAGGTTTTCTGTCCTCAATAAATCCTGCTTTCTCACACACATACAAAAAAAGACTTCCCAAGCAGCATCAAATGTCATAACTCCTTATTTGCAGATTTTCTTCCAGAAGATAAAATGATATTCCCAAGAAATAGGTATTTAAATAAAATATAAACATATAAGTATAAATGTATAGAGTGCCAGGAAAAAAAATCAGATTTATAAGTTTCATGTGAAAAACAGACACATATAAACAAAACAAATAAAAAACAATATGGCCAAAGTGGTTAGGGCTTTGAAAGTTCTAACCACTCAATTAGCTAAACTTAAATTTATTTTTTGTAATAAGAAGTATGGATAGCAACATAATTAAGTGAGCAGCATTTAATATAAAATCCCTGAAAAACAACATAACAGGCCTTGAGACTTTGGCTTTCACTTTAGATTTCAAAATGATTAGCATAAAGTAACTCCTATCATGCTTAAATACAATATTCTCATTTTTAAATATAAAAATAAGAAGACTAAAAAGGTCCATTTTCTTCCAAGAGTCCAGTGGTCAAATCTCTTTAGCAAAGCAAGCAATAATCATGACTCGCAGTAATTGCCTGCATTATGCAAATAACACAGTACAAGATAATTTATTTCCTAAATGGTAGCTGAGCATAATTAATTAATCTTAAGTCCTAGGAAGTTATCACATGAACTCTGTGCACAGAGCATATCCATGGAGATATTCTCAATCTTGAAATAAAAAATTAGTAACATGTTAATGCTTTAATTCAGTCACAGATTTTCTTTGCAGCTAATTTTTCTTAATGGCATTAAATGCTAACTTCATTACTGTTTCATTCTGGAAGAAGATCGCAGCATCAGAACACCACCAGCTTCAACTAACTCACAGAGCAGGCATGTGTTTGCCACATTCACATTTGTATCCCCAGCACCCAGAAGTGCATGTGGCACACAATACAGTCAGTAAACACAGGCCAATTTCATGAGCAAACTCAGAAATACAAGAAGAATCACACTTCTTTATTTTCTGTGGAACAAGTAACTCTGAGTCCAAATTCCCATCACGTGGAGATTCTCTCAAGACTGTAGGAACCCACTCCATCCCATCCAGGACTGAGCCAAGATCTGTGCAGATCATGACATATTCAGGAGGGAGAAATAGGACATGGAGCACTACATAGAGATTTAACATACTAACATAAAGAAGAAAGAAACTATCTTGAAACAAGAGCTTTAAGCTTATGTGAGGAATGTTAACATTAAATCAAGATGTTGATGCTTTGGTGTCCTTATATTTCCTCTATTTACTGTATGTGTGAAAAGGTTTATACTTTAAACTTTTAAGGCTATAACAACATAATATGTTATACAATCGCAATAATTTGAATAAAAAAGAATACTGGATTTTCTATCAAAAGACCCAGATTTCAATGTAAATTCTATTTTTTAGGCGTTGGGTATTATTGGACAATTTGCTTACCACATCTAGCCCCACTTTCCCATATATTCTCTCTACTTCATAAAATTGCAGTGATTAAATAATAGAATACATTAAAAATAGAATGCAGTATTTGGGAAAATAGTATTTGCTCAATAAATACTCTGACTAAATAAACTAGTGAATGATGTAAATATAATCATAACACCATAAGCAATAGGTAGATAAACAAGAATGTCTTACCCTTGGATATTAAGACTGTCTATTACCAGCACAGATGGCCCAAGGTTATTCCAAGGTTAAGTCCACATCTGGAGGCTTTGCTCCACTCAGACTGCATGTGCTCAATGTAGACACCAGAGGGGCCTGCCAAATGGGTCTCGGTCTGGTCTTCCTGAGAGCTTTCTGCAGGCATCAAAACACCTCCAGATGCCTCAGCCTTCAGCAATGAGCCACAGGGGGGCCTCAAACCCCTGCAGAAAAATGACTTTCATGAAACCCAAATACAAACACAAGGCTTCAAGGTCATTAAATATCCAGAGCAGAAGCTGAGACCTAGGCCATGGCTGACTTCTGGGCAGAGAAAAGAAGAGGCAATTGGGTGAACTGTGTGATTATCTGGGACTTTTTCGGGAGCATAACTTGAGCCTAAGGAGTGCACAAAGGAGAGGCTATTCTGTTTAAGCATAAATCAAAGTGGAACACAGCTTTATTCCACACAAAAGTGCACACACGTGATACTTCTATGGTACTTCTATGGACTAATTCTTGCAGTCTACATAGAAGTAATTCTTGTAGTCTACATTGGACTAATTCTTGTAGTCTACATTGTTTCCCTTAGAAAAGATTTTTGGCTGGGCGCAGTGGCTCAAGCCTATCATTCCTGCACTTTGGGAGGCCGAGGTAAGAGGATTGCCTGAGCTCAGGAGTTTGAGACCAGCCTGAAAAACTTGACAAGACCTCGTCTCTACAATAAATGAAAAAAAATTAGCCAGGCGTGGTGGCGTGTGCCTGTAGTTACAGCTACTTGGAAGGCTGAAGTAGAAGGATCACCTAAGCCAGCAGGTTGAGGCGGCGGTGGCCATGAGCATGCCACTGCACTCCAGCCTGGGTGTCAGAGTGAGACACCAACTTAAAAAAAAAAGATTTTTAGTAAACACAAAATTAGGACACTACCCAGGAACAAGCAGCGTAGTCAATACTTGATTTCTGCAAAAGAACACTTTTTGAAGTAATTTCTGTACAGTGAGAGTTTCTAATAATATGCAATGTTTACTGACTGTGGAAAGTAGAGGCCAGGTGGAAATTATCTCTCCTATGAGGAACCAACGGTAAGATGGTTCTTCGTTTTGAGACTTATATTGTTGTTTAATATCTGCACTTGGACTAGATCATGCTGGGAGCACGTAATAATCAGAACAGATGCCTGTTCCTTTGGGCTACACTTTGCATTCCCCTCTCTAAAACCTATTTAGTAAAGGCTCAATGTTACCTAAAGTCTTGAGCACTTACTAAGCAGTGACTAAGAGAGAATAAGATGCATATTTGCCTGCTGGAATTTTATTCCATCTTTCACCGATAGTTTCCAAATGTTTCAGACCATGTTTAGAATACTGCTTGCAATCCAGGCTCGGTGGCTCAGCCTGTAATCCCGTGCCTTGGGAGGCTGAGGTGAGTGGATTGCCTGAGCCCGTGGGTTCGAGACCCGCCTGGGCAACTTGGCGAGACCTCACCTCTACAATAAATTAAAAAAAAAAAATTAGCCGGGTGTGGTAGCGCACGCCTGTAGTTCCAGCTACTCAGAAGGCTGAGGCGGAAGGATCGCCGGAGCCCAGCGGGTCGAGGCTGCAGTGGCCGCTCCCGGCCGCTGCACTCCAGTCTGGGGGACAGAGTGAGACTCCAACTCACAAAAAGAAAAAGAATACTGCTTGCAGGTATTCCTGTGTGTTGCTCATGCCTTCCCACCACACGTAAAAGACACTTCAGCATCTGTGAGCTGCCAGTCATCGCAGAATGACTCACGAAAACACTTTTTAAAAGACTCCTCCGTTTTAAATATTTAAGCCAATGGCAACTCTAATTAATAGATACTCTATAACTAGAACTAATTAAAATGTCCTACAACACTGACTCATAAGTCAGCAATATCTAGGTTAAAGTCCTTTTCTGGTACTTAGGTAATAATATTAGTCCTCTAAATTAAATTTCTTTATCTGCAAAATAGAATAACATGTTAGATCACATATGATTTAAGTAGCTAATAGCTATAACAGCAACTAGTACAGTGTCTTGCCAAAAGTAGGATTTAATAGTATTTCCTTCCCCTCAATTTATGCAGAAATAGATAAGATACAAGAAAAATTCTGAGTGTTTTTAAACTGCAAATGAGAGTTGAGTTTTTCAGAACATACATGTTTTTATGTTCTATTTTCATCTACTGTACTTCATTTATTAGTGAGGACTAGTGCTCTAAGTCGCTGGAAGGCTTTCAGCATCCAACTTATAAAAAACTTTTTGACTAAGCTATATTTGCTGAGGCAAGGAACAGTCCCTCAAAAACACTTTCTCCTGAGAGAGGACATATGTCTTATGTCTGACATAAGATATACTCCTTCATTTTGTGTATCATCTTGTTTTGTTCCCCTCACAGAATTTACTCTAATTTGTAACATTTACTTATGTGTCTTTCTCTGCCAGTGCAGTGTCAGCTCTGCAAGGATAGGGGTTGTGTTGGTCTTAACTGTTGCATCATCAGCAGGGTATCTGGAACACGAGAGATGATAAATGTTTATTGAAATAGTGGGTGAGCAATATAGTGTATAAAGTTTTAGTAAATATTGCCCATTTAATTTTTTGCATAATCTTTACAATAAATGTTAACTGATTATGACTCCCTTCCCTTTACTGGGAATTTACTAAGCCAGTTGGTATGTGTTTATTTACTAAGTGCTGGCTCCTAATTAGTGAGCTCTATTAACTTTAGGCTAGTGTTATGGTTTTGATAGAAGGCTCAGCTTGTGACAGTGTCTGTGATGTGTTTCAAAAAGTACATTGCATAGTCGCGTAGAATTATGATCACTGTAATAGAGCCTTAATACGTCTGCATTGAACCTTCATTTATTCATCACGGAAATGTAGTACTTCCTAAGTTCCAGACAATCTGCTCATGAGAATAGGGTAAGAAAGGTGAGAAGGATACACACAGTCCTATATGAAGCTAGGCTAAAATATGGAAACATAGATGGTCTACGGAAGGAACAACTAAAACACAGTGTAAACAATTCAACAAGAGGGAAACACAGGGACTTATGGAGGCAAATACAAGGGAATGTAAATTCACAGATCTCACAGTTCTACTGATTCCAAATACTGGGTCACTTTCAACAACATACCATTCTGTGGAGGCAAGTCAAGAATTGAATCAGTGAGAGTGGGTTGCTTGTCAAAGTGTTGCCAGCCCACCAGGTAGAGCATGTGTGGAAGTAGTGTGGCTTACCATCCTGTGAGTTGGGCATTATTGTCACCTTTAAATAAATGAGAATTTCAGGTTCATACACTGATGTGTATTAATAAATTCAGAGATTTTTAAAAGTCTTAAATAATCCTCCAGAAATATTAAGGAGCCATCACAATAGTCCTCGATTTTAGATATGCATAAAACTGCTTTTGTAGCAATTTAAATGAGAATACCCGTTCTCATACAACATCTACTAAATCAGAATTGCCAAAGTAGAGTTTTGAGTACTTGATTTTTTTAAAAAAGAGTTTGGCTGTCTCTTGGGGCATGGTGGTGGTGGTGTTCATTGTGATGATAATGCTGATGGAAAGCTCTGTGGGATGTGAACCCTGAAGAGTAGACTCCTTCCCTGATGGGCCTACCCATGATCTCTTTTCCCCAGGCAGTCTTGAAATTGAAGCAAATTTTAAAAATGTGGAAAAGTGCAGGGGAAGTCTAAAATTTTAGATTGGATGATTAAGGAGTACCCAAGGTAGCACTATCTACATTTGGGGCTCAGAAAACAAAACTACTGTATTTTTTTCTGGGACATTTATTTTATTCATTTAGTAACATTTATTAAGTGCCAGCTATTGCCAGGTACTATTGTAGTGCTTAGATTTCAGTGATAAACATAACTGACAAATGTCCCTGTACCCGTGAAACCTACAATCTGATGGGTAATAAAATTGGTCATAAACAATAAGCATCTTAGTAAATACATTTTATAGTATATTAAACACAAAAAAGCACTGTGTATAAAAGAACAAGTAAGAGATAATAAGGGAAACTGAACACAGCTATGGGAAAGGGTGAGATGTTAAACATGCAGACAGGTTGGCATTCCTGTGAAGATGACCACTGAGTCATAATGTGAGGATGAAGCTGTCTGGGTAAGGAACATTCTAGACAAAGGGACAGTGAATGCAAGGCTTGAACCTATCTCCCACATGCCCAATGAAGCAAAGTGCCAGTGTGGCTTAAGCAAAATGAAAACAAAGAGAGTAGCATAAAAATTATCAGAATTTGTTCAGGTGCTACCTGTGTAGGTTGTGGCCAAACACCAGGAAAGCCTTGGCAACTGTCATCCTGCATTTAACAGGGAAAAGCTGCAGGGTTTTGAATAGAAAAATGACCTGCTTTGACATAGAATCATTCTGGGTACTGTGTTGAGAAAGGATTCTGGAGGCAGAGACTCAACAAGCAGACATGTCAAGAGTCCAAATGGAGATTACTGTGACACATATCAAGCTGGTAAAGTAGAGGTCATGAGAAACGTTTAAAGCTATACCTCAAAGGTAGAACCAACAGGATTTCCTGATGGATTAGAGCTGATATTGAGAAAACAAAGTTGACTACATCAATATTTATTTTACCCAAGTAACTGAAGGATAGTGTTGTCATCAGCTGAGTTGCTGTGACAACATTTCATGCTGCCCCTTACCATCTAGCTTCCTTAGCTGTAGGTTGGGTCATGTGGCCATTTCTGGTCAATAGACTATTAAAAGAAATGTATATGTCACTTTTAGGCCAAAACAGTTAAAGACAAGTGTATCTTCACCAAAGTGTTTTTCCCCATTCAGGGGCTTTAGAAGCTTTACATACTTAAACGTGCAGCCGCAATATGGTG
Source organism: Tarsius wallacei (assembly GCA_963574415.1). Classification (NCBI taxonomy): domain Eukaryota; kingdom Metazoa; phylum Chordata; class Mammalia; order Primates; family Tarsiidae; genus Tarsius; species Tarsius wallacei. The sequence continues at coordinate 14,702 of CAUYQG010097493.1, forward strand.
GAACTTCATCTGCCCAGAACCTGAGTGACTGTGTGGAGTAGAGCTCTCTGATGACCAGCGCAATTCTGGTACCGTGAACAGAAAATAAGCCTTCACTGTGTGGCCTCATTGAAGTGTGGAGATTTTTTGCTGGAGCTGCCTTCAGCCTGGTAGAAGAGACTGTGGGTAGAACTTTCTCAAATGGAAAAATTAGAAACTCTGTCTTAGGCATGCTAACTTTAGGTATTCAAGTGCATTGGGTATGTATATGAATATTCATATTTAAAAATTCATAAGTTTTATATCATTGAATGCCATTCAAAAAAAACTTGGAATATAAATTGTGTGTTTTTCTGTTTAAGAAACCAATTTTCCAGAAAGCAAAACATAACATGACATTTGCTTGGGGGTGAAAAAATATTTAAACAAAAATTATTCTATAGGTTTATGTGGTAAAACTTTTTTGCCTCATTTTTTTTTATGCATTGGTTAGTTTGTAAGACTTCTGAGAGATGCTATATCTAATGAAGCATACAAAAAAATCTATAATAAAATAAGTCAGAAATTGGAAGTTATAATCTCTAAATAATGTGATATCTGATGAGGAAAACATATCATTCATAAAAAACAGATGCAGAATTAACTATTAGTTGGAATTAGTAAGTCTATTTATAAATTACTATATTTGAATTATATATGTTCAAAAGTTAAGTAGAGACATACATGATATACTTTGGTATTTTGGATTCTTCTGCTGAAGTTAGGGTTTGGGGTTCTTGCCTTTCCAGCTCCCTTTGCTAGGCTGTTGACTCATGAGTTTTTTCTGTTTTCTTTTTTTTTTTTTTTGAGTTGGAGTCTCACTTTTATTTCTCACTCTGTCGCCCAGACTGCAGTGCAGTGGCTGCTCCCGGTCACTGCAGCCTCGACCTGCTGGGCTCCGGCAATCCTTCCGCCTCAGCCTTCCAAGTAGCTGGAACTACAGGCGTGCGCTACCACACCCAGCTGATTTTTTGATTTGTTGAAGAGATGAGGTCTCGCCAAGTTGCCAGGTGGGTCTCGAACCCACGGGCTCAAACAATCCACCCACCTCAGCCTCCCAAAGCATAGGATTACAGGCTGAGCCACCGAGCCTGACTTTTTTCCTGTTTTCTTAATGTGAATTCACAGAGTTATAAATTCCCCACTTGGTACTGGTTTCTTGGCATCCCAGAGGTATTGGTAAGATGTGTCTTTGTTTTCATTTGTTTCCAAGAATCTTTTAATTTAGTTTTAATTTCTGTGTTGACCCAGGAGTTGTTCAGCATTGTGCTGTTTAGTGTCTATGTCTTTGAATGTTTGGGGGGAAATCTTGTTGGTGGTGATTTTTATTTTTATTCCACTGTGATCTGAGAAGGTGCATGGTAGTATTTCAATCTCATGGAATTTGATTATGCTTCATTTATGGCCGAGGATGTGGTCAGTCTCAGAGTATGTTCCATGTGATCCTGAGTAGAATGTATATCTGTGGTTGTTGGGTAGAGTGTTCTGTAGGTATCTATTAAGTTCTTTTGGTCAAGTGTCAAGTTGAAAATCTAGATCTTTTTATTGGTTTTTTGTTTTTGTTTTTGTTTTTTTTGCCTCAATGATCTATCTAGGGTTGTTAGTGGAATATTAAGTCCCCAGTTATGATAGTGTTAGGGTCAATATCTTTCTTCAGTTTGCTTAGTAGTTTTTGTTTTGTTTTTTGTTTGTTTATTTTGAGTTGGAGTCTCACTCTGTCACCCAGACTAGAGTACAGTGGCACACTCCTGGCCACCACAGCCTTGACCTGCTGGGCTCTGGTGATCCTTCTGCCTCGGCATTCCTAGTAGCTGGAACTACAGGCACGTGCTACCATACCTGGCTAATTTTTTTGATTTATTGTAGAGAAGAGGTCTCACCAAGTTGCCCAGGTGGGTCTTGAACCCGCAGGCTCAAGCAATCCACTTGCCTTGGCCTCCCAAAGTACTGGGATTACAGGTTGAGCCACCAAGCCTGGCCAGTTGTTTTATAAATCCTGGTGCGAGGGGCATGCCTCATCAACAAGGGTGCCTGCATGATCAGTGTTTATATACCTAGCCCTGAATTGTACCCCACATCTTTATAATAAATAAATAAATTATAAAAAATAAAAATAAATACTGGTGCTTCTGTGTTGGGTGCATATATTTAGGATGGATATTTCTTGTTGATGAATTGAACCTTTTATCACTATGCAGTGTCATTCTGTATCTTTTTAAATTTTTGATAGCTTAAAGGTTGTTTTGTTTGATAATAAAATTGTGACTACTGCCTTCTTTTATTTTCCTTTTGCATGAAAGTTTGTTTTCCATCTTTTAATGGTGAGTCTGTGGGAGTCCTTTGTAGTCCTTTGTAGTCAGATGTGCTTCTTGGAGGCAGCATATTGTTGGGTCGTGCTTTTTAACCTGAGATTCTTTCTTCTGCTTGGTTAATTCTGCTTTCAGTGTTTGTCAGTTTGTTATTTATTTCATCCACTGTGCTGTTTATGGTCACCATTTCTGTTAACAACTCTTTTAATCTTTCTTTTTGCCTTTCTTGATTTTTATTCATCCTCTCCATCCATACCTAGATGTCTGGTTTTGTGGTCTGAGACCAGTTGTTCTGGGTGCTCTTCATTGTTTGATTTCCAAAGTCTGTATTCTCAGATGTTATTTTTCTAGGGGTCGGGTGGGGGAGAGGGAACCTGTATTCCTCGTTGATACTTTTTCATTTTTGATGGATTTCCCCCTCTTTAATTCCATTGCTCAGTGAGAGGAGGTATACTTGCACTTCTGTTTGCTCAGTCCCCTTTATTCCCTAGGTAGGGCCTCTAGATTTGTTCAGTTTTGAAGCTGGATGGGGGTGGGGGCTATGCTGTCTTTTTGCAGTTTTGAGATTTGAATAAGGTGTAATGGGAGAAGCTAAAGTTCAGAAGCTACCTGCAAATCACTGTATTGACTAACTGGGGTGTGGGCTACCTGGAACCCACTTCCCACCACTTCACAATATGTCCATATGGTGGGAGAGTATGTATACCCCCTGAAACTAAAATGACATAAGAAAAAGGAAAAGAATGGAGAAAGAAAGAAGGAAGAAGGAAGGAAGACAAAGAGAAAGAAGAAGAAAATAGAAAACAAACAGGCAAGCAAACAGATTAACAAACAAACCAAAAATGATGATACACTCTCCTTCAATTATACCCATACATGAAAAAGAGAGAGAGAAAAAGAGGCAAATCAAATCAGAACACACACACCCAAAAATATGTATAGAGAGAGCAAGCAAAAATAAATAAATTAATTAATTAAAAAATAAAAACTTTTTGTTAGTCTTTCCCTCTTGTGGCCATTTCTGAACCTCAGGTTTCTCTTTTGCTGGTGTGTCCTGAGCACCACTGCAGTTCTTGGCTCGCCATAGGAAGAAGCAGACTCTGGATTCCATACCCTCCTCCTGCTCTCTGTACAGTGAGGGGTAGGGGGCTTTTTGTGGTTGCTCTACCCTCCTGTGTTCAGTTGTCTCTATGGGGATGATCAGGCTGCTCTCCATGTGAGTCAGATGCCCTATGGACAGCTGGGGAAAGGGGGCTGAATCAGTTCAAGACTCACCCCTACTCTTCTGCTGCTAAGACTCCCACTCTGATTGCATCTGCCATCCTGTGAATGGATGAGTGTGGGCGGAGGAGCATCTGGGATTCCATGCAGTCCTTGTCCAGTTCATTAATTTTCACTATTTTTTCTACATCAGTATTTAATGCATAAAAGTATACATTTTCCTTGAAATGATGCTTCTGCTAAATATCACAAACTTTGAATCATAGCATTTTCATTATCAGTTAGGTCTTAGAGTTTGTCAGAAGTATCTTTTTTGGTCTTGTTTTATAGCAAAATCATAGTAAATGTTGTATTCATACACACTTGAGAGCAATCAGTTCTCAAATGTTGTACATGTATATCCAGTAAATCAAGATTTTAAAAGTCTTGTTTAAATTTTGGGTTTTTAAATAATCTTTTATTTGTTAGACTCAACAAAACTAAGGGATATTTAAATCTCCACAATATGACAGTTGTTTAATATAACCTTGGTGTTCTATCAATGTATGAGTTTTCTATATACTGAGGTAAATTTATTAGATGTGTAAATGTTTAGAATTTTTAATTTTTTAATAAATCAAATACACATTAGTATGTGTTGGCATTCTTTATCGTTAATCATGTTTATTGCCTATCTCTATTTTCTAGCTTTAACTTGAAGTGATTATGTAATCTGCCATATTTTTCATCATAGTGGCTGCATCACTTTACATTCTTGCCAGCAGTGTATGAAGATCCAGTTGATTCTCATTCTCATCAGCATTTATGTGTCATTCTTTTGGCTTGTGCTGTTTTACACAGGTGTATAGTTATACCTATTGTGCTTTTCATTTGCATTTCCACGGTGGGTGATGCTGTGAACATCTTTCCCTGTGCTTTTCCTCTTTGTATTCATTGTGGTGGAATATCTTTCCTAATCTTTTGTTCACTTTCTAGTTTGTTTGATTTTACTGTGGCATTTTAAAAGCTCTTTACATATTTTATATACAAGTCCTTCTTCAGACATAATATGTGCAGATATTCTGCCAGTCTGTGGACACTGTTTTCATTCTTTCAACAAAGTATTTTACAGAACAAATATTTGAATTTTATGGAGTTCAGTGTAAAGGTTTTTGCTTTTGGTATATAGCCTAAAAACTATTCACTTAACTCTAGGTGCTAAAGATTCTTTTTTTAGGTTAACAATATAAAATTGTTCTCTGGAAAGTATCTCGTTCAGTCAATATTCGTGTTTTATAATATACCTTTGTATTAAATATTGACTTGGTACTAAGGTGACAGAAATCTTAAGAATATAATTCCAAAAGGGATATCAGCCCTAAGACATCTGTTCCCTTGCATTAAAAAAAGACAGAGAGAAAAGAAAAGAAATAACGAAAGATAGAGAAACTGCTTTCAGAAGTTAAAGCAAATCAATTTAATTATCAAAATTTTTTAAAAAATCAAACATGGAGTCCTGGTTGGAACTTAATGAACATTAGTAGAGACCATCAAAAGTGAGGGGAACAGACACTTCTTTTGTAATGTTTCATATCTATTTCAAAAATCTTTCCTCCTTTTTCCTTTTCTTTTCATTTATCCAGTTTAAAGGAAGAAATATGTTCAGATAGATACATGGTACAACTTAGATGTCCATTTCATAATGGACATCTTCACACATTAAGCAGTGGGAAGCCTACCTTTGGGGCTGAAACTCCCCCACATGGCAACCCCCGAAAGTCACTGCCTTCTTCCATGTCAGTCTGTGTGTGCACATACAAACCTGAATACTTTAAGTGAGTCATCAAACAACACTCCTTCCACGGAGTCCCGTTTTCATCACATTCTATTTTCTTTGTTCCTTGTGTGCATTTTGCTACACTTTTGAGAACTTTCTCAAAATAAAAGTTACATCTTTTACTGGATTGTCACACTCTATTGAGATAGTAAGATAACCTAGTGTTCATGTAATGGTTATTCAACTTGACTTGCTGGTGAAACCAGAACACAATCAAAACCTTAGAAACTGTTTCCAAGTCTGCTCTTTAAAAAATGACAGACTCAGCACCTGTGGCAACGTATACCAATTGCCCTAATCCTTAGGTTCCTTTCCTCAAAATAAAAAGAGGAAGAGTTATAATACAGAAAAAAATTAAGAAGAAAAAATAAATGTACACATAAGTGTTAGAAGGTTGGCTCTTGATCTAGTCAACCTTTGTGAGAATCACCACCAGCACCCAGCAAATTTACTCAAGATTAAATATGATCTCTTAGAAAGTTAACTGGATTTCACAACAGGTACTATAGTAAGAAATTATGCATCTTGTAAGAACATCAGCTTCCTCTCTCAATTCAGAGTGAAGGACCACATGGTGCCTCTCTGAATAGAGGGAGCAAGGAACCCTAGAAGCTTTCTCTCTTCAGACGTACTTGATTCTCTAGAAAGAAACCTGCAGTCATGATGAAATCCAAGGGAGAAAACACATTAAGTCATTCCATCTATATTAAGAAATTATTTTCATCCTTTTTGTTGGTTGAGTAAAATATAACTTGTAATATATGTCAGTTGGGTCATCATTCTAGAAGCTAATAGCAGAAACTATGTATGGTGATACTGAGCTTCAGAGTCAACCACAAACCACCCAAGCTTCAAGATTGCCATTATCTTAAAGTAATTGTTGATGCCCAAAGGATACCGGTTTTTACCAACTTCTGCAGCACAGAAGTCATTTATAAAACCAGAGTTCATAATCTTTCATGTATGAAAAATGAAATTAATCATCTCTTGGAAGATGAAAGTATAAAATGTTGCTGTGGAAATACACATGGCTCCTAACAGAACTTTAAGATTATTCTCCTGAACGTTGTGTGCTCCTTAGGAAAACCTTCATGTGACTGCTGGAAATCTGCCTCCAGCACTGAGCGAGTTTCTCCGAGCGACTTCATGGATTCCCTACCTATAACCCTGCTGGGTACTGCATTCCCCCCACCCCCCTTTCATTGTAATTATTCTAAAGAACAGTCATCTGTATCTTTAATTACTCCAAATTTTAAACCTTGTAAAATTCCCCAAAGTCATTAACGAAGGGATGCCAACATTTCTTTTTGCTGTTCTGTGAAAGACCTGAAAATTCTTACAATCTTCTCTCAAGGTGAAGGCAGAGAGTTCTAATGAGGTGCGATGCATTCAGTCTTGTGAGCACAGGCTCCACCACCTGCAGAGCCTCAAGGAGCCAGGGAGCAACTTCCCTTGCACGATGCTTGGCATCACTGTCTGACCCACCTCTTGACGTTTCTTGATGTGTTTCCTTCACAATTTCTAAGCTTTCAAATTTTGCTTTAATCCCAGAAAACTACTCTACTTCAGAGAAATAATGCAATTATGAATTATGTGATTTGGTTTTAATTACCTAATGGAATGTGGAGGAAAAGCACATGAGACAGAAAACAATTAACTTCCAAATAATCCGGTCCACCCAAGAGCAGAAAAGAGCTCACTTAAGACCTGAATAAGAAAAAAGAGTGTGGACAGAGCTGTTTCTCTGTATGCAATCAGTTCTGTGGCTGCCAGAACAGGCCACGTATGTCTAGAGTTGACCCTTATCTATTTTTGAACATCTACAGCAATCTTTTTCTGTAAGACACATTTTCACTTGTTATATTTGGAAGTAAGGCAAGAAAGCCAAACGTTTGAAAAAATATGGTATCTGATTGATATCACTCATGAGCTGGAAAAATTAGTTACTTCCCATTGTTTGAGGGCCATAGGGACTTTAAGCTGGTCTCTCCATTTCTGCCTCATGAAGTAGCTGCAATGTTTATTTGATTGACTAGTTATTGTGTTTCATGCTAAATACTTTCCAATTATAAAATAATTACATTGTTATACTGCAGAAGAGTTAGCTAATATAGAAATACAAAAACCCATGAGATGTATACATAACCCTGTAAATTACAGCTACTCTCCTCTCTCTCTCTCTCTCTCTCTCTCTCTCTCTCTTTCTCTCTTTAGAAAGAAGACAGAGACAGAAAGAGATAGAGAAAGAGACATAGAGAGAAACATCTTCTGCTTTGTAACCTGAATTTTTCCACCAAAATATGACAAACATTTCCAATAAACACTCCATATTATTCTAAAACATAATTTTAGTAAATGTACATTGTATATCACACCAATATTTATAGTTTAACTGACCTATTATTATTGTTGGCCAGATTGTATCAAATGTTTGTTCTTATAAATAATGTTGAGATAAAATCTTTATTGGTAAACAATGTATTCCTTGATAATTATTTTCTTAAGATAAATTCTTAGAGCTAAGATTACTAGGCTAAAGTGCAGACATATTTAAGACCCTGGTATATATCACCTCCCATGAAGATTATTCAACTGGATTCTCCCATTAGTGGCCATTACAATGACTATTTCTTCAAAAATCTGTTGACAATGAGTCTAATAGTTGTTAAGTGTAAAGATAATTAATGCAAAATAAACATTATTTCCATTATCTAAATTAATTCTAAAATGGAAAATGTGCAACACTTTATTTTTAAAATGTATTTTGTAGTTTGGTGTTGGTGTTGGCTTTTTAAAATTTTTCTTTTATTATGCAATAAATCAGGTCCTTAAATGAATCTGTAATATTAATACTGATATCAATTGTTCGTTTTTTTGCATTATATTTGATAAATATTTTTCTGAACTAGTTATTTTCTGGAAGTGACTTCATAGGCATCTTCTAGAGGTTTCTACATAGAGGTGCTCCTAGAGGAGTATTGATGAGAGGTTTCTAGAGGTGTCTTCATAGAGCGTATTCTAGGGGAGTCTTCATACAGTTGCTTCTAGAGGTGTCTTCAAAGAGGTGCTTCTGAAGATGTCTTCCTAGAGGTGTTTCTGGAGCTGTCTTCAAAGGGTATCTTCATAGTAGTGCTTCTGGAAGAGTTTTCAAAGAGGTGCTTTTCGAGGAGTTTTCATAGAGGAGCTTCTAAAAGAGTCTGCATAGAAGTGTTTCTAGAGGAATTATCATACAGGGGTTTTAGAGGAGTCTTCACAGACATATTTCTGGAGGAGTCTTCATAGAGGTGTATCCAGAGTAGTCTTCATACAGGTGCTTCTAGAAAAGTCTTCATAGAGGGGCTTCTAGAGGAGTCTTCAGAGAGGGACTGCTAGATGTGTCTTCATAGAGGTGATTCTGGATGTGTCTTCATACAGATACTACTGGAGGTTTCTTCATAGAGTACATCTAGAGGAGCCTTCGTAAAGATGCTTATAATGGTGTCTTTCTGGAGGTGTCTGCATTGAGGTTCTCTAGAGGTGCTTCTGGAGGTGTCTGCATTGAGGTTCTCCAGAGGCATTTTCATAGAGGTACAACTAAAGGAGTCTTCATAGAAGTGCTTCTAGAGGAGTTTTCATAAAGGTGCTTCAAGTGGTGACTCCATAGAGGTTCTTCTGGAAGTGTCTTCATAGAGGGACTTCTGGAGGTGTCTTAATATGGTTATCCCTGAGGTGTCTTCATAGAGGTGCTTCTAGAGGAGTTGTCATAGAGGTGCTTTTGGAGTTGTCTTCAAAAAGATCATTCTCAAGGTATCTTCACAGAGGTACTTCTTGAAGAGTCTCCATAGCGGGACTTCTGGAGGTGTCCGCATAGAGGTACTTCTATAGGAGTCTTCAGAAAGGGACTTCTGGAGGTGTCTTCATAGAACAGCTTCTAGATGTGTCTTCATAGAGGTGCTTCTGGAGGTGTTTTCGTACAGGTGCTGCTGGAGGTGAATTCATAGAGGTTCATCTGGAGGAGTCTTCAGAGTGGTGATTCTAGAGGAATCTTCATAAAGATGCTTCAAGTGGAGTCTTTATAGAGCAGCTTCTGGAGGTGACTTCATAGAGGTTCTTCCTAAGGTGTCTTCATACAGGTGATTCTGGAGGTATCTTCTAGAGGTGCTTCTTGAGGTATCTTCATAGTGGTGCTTCTAGCAGTGTCTTCGTGGGGTGCTTCCAGATGTGCCTTCATAGAGGTGCTTCTAGAGCAGTCTCCATAGGAATGCTTCTAGCAGAGTCTTCACAGAGTTGCTTCTTGAGGTGTTTTCACAGAGGTGTTTCTAAAGGGAGTCTTCACAGTAGTGCCTCTAGATGAATCTTCACAGAGGTGATTCTAGAGGAGTCTTTTCAGAGGTGCTTCTATTGGAGTCTTCACAGAGATGCTTTTGGAGATGTCTTCTTAAAGGTCATACTAAAGCTGTCTTCTCAGAGGTGCTTTTATTGAAGTCTTCACAGAGGTGTTTCTATGGGAGTGTTCACAGAGGTGCTTCAAGAGCTGTCTTCATAGAGGTGCTTCTGGAGGTATCTTCATAGAGGGGCTTCTGGAGGTGTCCTCATATATGTGCTTTTAGATTAGTCTTCATAGAGGATCTACAGAAGATGTCTTCATAGAAGTGCTTCTGGAGGAGTCTTCATAGAGGTACTGCTAGAGCTGTCTTCATAGTGGTGCTTTTAGGGGAGTCAACATACAGGTGATTTTGGAGGAGTCTTCATAGAGTTGCTTCCGAAGTTGTCTTTACAGAAGTGCTTCTAACGTTTTAGTTTGATGTAATCCCTTTTGTCTATTTTTACTTTTGTTGCCTGTGCTTTTGAGTTCAAAGTTTAAAAATCATCTATGCTCAAAAAAAAGAGAAGTGTTTCTAGAGGTGTCTTAACCAAGGTTCTTCCAGTGGTGTCTTTTTGAGTTGCTTCTAGAGGAGATATCATAAGTTGTCTTCATAGAGGTGCTTCTAGGGGATTCTTCATAGAGTTGCTTCTGTAGGTGTCATAATAGATGTATTTCTAAAGGAGTCTTCATAGGGTTACTTTTAGGTGAGTCTTCATGGATGTGCTTCTATTGGAGTCTTCACAAAAGGAGCGTCTGTAGCTTTCTTCATAGAGGTGCTTCTAGAGGTGTCTACACAGAGGCAGAGGTGCTTCTAGAGTTGTCTTCAAAGAGGAGTTTCTAGAGGAGTCTTCACAGAGTTGCTTCCATTGGAGTCTTCACAAAGGTGATTCATGAGGTGTCTTTATACAGGTGTTTCTAGATGTGTCTTCATAGAGTTGTTCCTGGAGGTGTTTTCATAAAGGTGCTTCTGGAGATGTCTTTATGGGGGACTTCTAGAGGTGTCTTCACAGAGAAGCTTTTAGAGGAGTTTTACAGAAGTGCTTCTAGAAGTGTTTTCATAGAGGTGCTTCCGGAGGAGTCTCACAGAGGTGCTTCTGTAGGTGTCTCCACAGAAGTGACTTCATAGGAGTACTTCAAAAGGTGTCTTCACAGAGGAGCCAATCGAGGAGTCTTAACAGAGGTACTTCTGGAGTTGTCTTCATAGAGGTGCTTCTGGGGATTTCCTCATAGAGAGGATTCTCAAGGAGTCTTCATAAAGATGCTTTTAGAGGAGTCTTCATAGAGGAGCCTTCACAGAGGTGAATCTGAAGGAGTTTTTCATGGAGGTGCTTCTGGAGTAGTCGTCACTGAGGTGCTTCTGGAAGTGTCTTCTCAGAGGTGATTCTATTGTAATCATCACAGAGGTGCTTCTATTGGAGTCTTCACAGAGGTCATTCCATAGGTGTCTTTATAGAGCTGCTTCTAGAAGTGTCTTTACAGTGGTACTTCTGGAGTTGTCTTCATAGAGGTGCTTCTGAGGGTATCTTAATAGAGGTGATTCTCAAGGTGTCTTCATGAGATTCTTCTGGAGGTGTCTTCACAGAGGTGTTTCTAGAAGAGTCTTCATAGAGTTGCTTCTGAAGATGTCTTTACAGAGGTGATTCCAGAGGAGTCTTCTCAGAGGTGCTTCTATTGAGGTCTTCACAGAGGTCCTTCCATAGGTATCTTTATAGAGGTGCTTCTAGAAGTGTCTTCATAGATGCGCTCCTGATGTTGTCTTCACAAAAGTGCTTCTAGAGGAGTCTTCACAGAAGTGCTTCTATTGGAATATTCACAGAGGTACTTCTGGACATATCTTCTCAGAAGTACTTCACTACAATCTTCATGGAGGTGCTTCTGGAGGTGTCTTCATTGAGGGGCTTCTGTAAGTGACTTCTTACAGATTATTCTGGAGGTTTCTTCTTTGAGGGGCTTCTGGAGGTATCCTCATAGAGCTGCTTATGGATGTGTCTTCATAGAGGTGCTTCTGAAGGTGTCTTCATTGAGTTGTTTCCAGACATGTCTTTCTAGAGATGCTTCTGGAGGTGTCTTCAAAGAGGTGCTTCTGGAGGTGTCTTTACTGAGATGCTTCCAGATGTGTCTTCATAGAGGAGCTTCTAGAGGTGTTTTCATGGTGGTGCTACTAAAAGTGTCTTCATAGAGGTGCTTTAAAAGATGTCTTCACAGAGGTGCTTATCGAGGAGTCTTAACAGAGGTATTTCTAGAGGGCTCTTCATAGAGGTGCTTCTAGAGGAGTCTTCATAGTGGTACTTCTAGAGGTGATTTCCAAAGGTGACTTCCACAGGTGTCTTCTTTCTATACATGATGTCATAAAGGTGCTTCTAAAGGTATGTTCTAGAGGAGTCTTCAGAGAGGTGCCTTCATAGAGGTACATCTACAGGTGTCTTCTGGGGTGATTTTATAATGAGATCTTTACTGAGGTGCTGAAATAATTTTTTTCTTGTTAAGTAATCCTCTTGGATTTTCCCTCTATTGCCACTGTCGCCTTCAGTCCTTCTACATGTGGGCCAGATAAGGGACTGGGGGGCTGGGCATCTCAGAAGCTCCTAGCTGGCAACATCGCTTTCACCCCTACCACCTGCAGGTTTGAAGGGACCAGAGAGACACAGTTCTTCTGAGTGCCCACAAGACCTATGACATAGATACCCAGTGACTTTCTACCAGGTGAGGCTTCCTGGCTCCACACAGTTGTCTTGCTTTAGCTGAGGTCTGTAGCTGTGGCTCCATGCTCTTCTAAGGACACGACTTTCAGAAGTTACTATTAGACCCCACAAACTGCCAGCACCCATGCCTCTGCCTCTGCCACCTAGAGGTCAGAGAGAACAAGGGGACAGTGCACTAAACCAAGTCTTTTGACCATATATAACATACACCACAGACATAGCCACAAGTTAAAAAAGAAAATGTTTAAAAGCCTATTCCAATGTTAGTAAATTCAAAAAGTAAAAATAAAAAGAAATGTCTACTTCCACAGATGGGATGGAATCATCACATTACCAAATCAAAGTATTCTGGCACCTTCAAAGTATCCCACCTCAGCTCAGACCATGGTTTCTAGCCAGAATGAGTTGTCCTTAATGACAGACATAGAATTCAGAATATGGATGGCAAAGAAGCTCAACAAGCTCCAAGAGAACGTGGAAGCCTAAATAAAACAGGCCACAAAAATATTCTAAGAGTTATGAGCTTTCATGGTCATTTTAAGAAAGAACAAAACTGAACTTCTGAAACTGAAAAATTTTCTTCAGGAGTTTCAAAACACAGACTAGACTAAGCAGAAGATAAAAGTACAGAGCTTGAAAATCAATTCTTTGACTTAATCTAGCAAGACAAAAATAAATACAAATTTTAATAATAAAAACTTTTGAGAGGTATAAAATTTTGTAAAAAAACCTAACTTACTTTTGATTGGCATTCTTGAGAGAGAAGAGAAAATTGAGAGCACCCTGGAAAAATATTTTCAAGATAAACCTACAAAAATTTCCACTATATTGCTAGAGGGGTTGATGTGAAGATACAAAAAAATCTTTAAAATTCCTGTGAGGTAGTATACATCATGATCATCTCCAAGGCACATAATGATCAGACTATCCAAAGTCAGCAGGAAAGAAAAAATCTTATAGACAGTTAGACAGAAGGGACAGAGGGCCTACCAAGGGAGACCCATAAGAAAAGAAGCAGACCTCTCAGCAGAAACTTTTTAAGCCAGAAGCGATCGGCGGTGGCCCATTTTTAGCAATCTTAAAGAAAAACAATGCCAGTTAGGAATTTAATTCTTACCCAACCAAACAAGCTTCATAAACAAAAAAGAAATAAAGTGCTTCCCAGACAAGCAAGGGCTAAGGGTATTTGTCCCCTCCAGAACCCAAGAGATGCTTGAAGGAATTCTAAACATGAAAATGAAAGAACAGTATCATCTAACACAAAAGCACATATAAGCACATAGCTCAAAGACCAAACAAATCAAACCAAAGCAGAAAGCACAAAGTAACTTTCAAACAACATTATGACAGGAAAAAATCCTCACCTAGCGATAGTTAACTTGAATTCAGTGGCCTAAATGTTTCATTTAAAAGGCACAGGGTAGCACATTGGATTTTTTAAAAAACAAAGACTTATCATTCTTCCATCTCCAGCAACAGCTTTCTCATTTCTAATGACATGCACAGATTCAATGTAAGGGGTTGAAGAAAGATCTTCCATGCAAACAAAACACAGAAAAAGCATGGATGGTTATCCTTGTATCACATATAACAGATTTCAATCCAACAAAAGTGAAAAAGGACAATGAAAGGCACATGTATGAATAAAGGACTCAAATCAACAAGAAATAGCTATCTTAAATATATATGCACCCAACAAAGAAGCATCCAGATTTATAAAACAATTGCTGTTTAAACTAAGAGAGAACATAGACAGCCACACGATGCTAATGGAGGACTTTGACATCCTACTAACAACCTCGAGGACTGATCATCAAGGCAGAATATTTTTTTTTTTTGAGTTGGAGTCTCACTCCGTCACCCAGACTGGAGTGCAGTGGCCGCTCCCGGCCACCGCAGCCTCGACCTGCTGGGCTCCGGCGATCCTTCCGCCTCAGCCTTCTGAGTAGCTGGAACTACAGGCGCGCGCTACCATGCCTGGCTAATTTTTTATTTATTGTAGA
>CAUYQG010097496.1:0-15073 GCA_963574415.1 Tarsius wallacei
CAGGCGTGCGCTACCACGCCCGGCTAGTTTTTGATTTATTGTAGAGATGAGGTCTCACCAAGTTGCCCAGGCGGGTCTCGAACCCGCGGGCTCAGGCCATCCACTCACCTCAGCCTCCCAAGGCGCGGGATTACAGGCTGAACCACCGACCCCCCCAGCAGCACTTTTTAATGTGAATATTTCTCAGAAGCATTGATGAAGACAGCTTATATACACTCACAGGAAGTCACTTATTTGCTTCTCTCTGGAATCTCTAGCACAATCTCTATGGAGACTTGGTGGGCTGAGGGAAGAGCCCTTTAAGGCCCAGATAATCCAACCACAATGACAAGCAAACTTCAAAAGGACTGAAATTGCTATGTGGTTTAAGAGTTGTCTCTGAATAGTAATTAAGGCAGGAGCAGCAGCTTTTTCAAGGACCCTCACTGACTGCACAAAGGAAGCAGGCTCTGGGCTGATAAAGAAGCCTTTCCAGTCAAGGCAGCTGATAATTAAGTGGCCTTGTCAGAAGGCTTAGATGTTTACTGATGCTGTGAAAAGATTTGATTCAAAAAATAAATGAAGAGTAAAGGAGGATTAAGAATTGCCTTTATAACTACTCTGATATCAACAAACTTTAAAACGTGCTGCAATAAATAAGAAAAGCATTTATTGAAGCCACTTTTATAAAAATGTGATAGAGCTCGATAGAGTCTTGACCTATTATTTTGTGCATTTTTACAAGTTAAGTATGAACACTGTTGAATGTTTAGGTTATGTAACAACTCTGAGCTTTGTAAGAATGAAGTTAGCTTTTTTAGGTGAACTGGTGGGCATTGATGCAGTTAAATGGGAAGAGGAACATTTGGTCAGAGTACAGTTTGTTCATAGTGGTAATTGCTTGGATATCAAATTAAACACAGGAGGGGCAAGCAAAGTTAAGATGAACAACTCTCTCTCATCAAAACAAGTGGATTTTGTCAGGTCTGCAATTAGCTTCTTACTCTGTATTGTAAACATTACAGCTCTTGTCAGGACCCTTATTCTTATGCTGCACATTCTAATTATTGGGTGAAGAGCAATGTTACATGCCACCTAATGGCAGGAAAGTTCCTTGAGTTTAAGAAGGTGCAATGGTTGAGTATGCTTGTTTAATCTTGTTAGTTTGAGTGCAATATTAGGCAGGAGAGCTCAGGTTATCATGAAGTTGGGCAGAGCAGTGGCTAAAAAATTAGGCTTGGGAACCAACCTGCCTGTGTACAACTCCTGCTTGGTTACTTACTGGCTGTGCAAATGTGAATGAATAACTTTGCCTCTCTGTGCTTGGTTTCATCTTCTATAGAGTGCAGAATGATAATAGCATTTCCCTCCAAGTATGATTGTGCAGACTTGGCTGGTTAGTTTGTTTTGCTAGGGCTCATCATAGGACCCAGCACACTTAAGCATTGACTGTATTGATTACCATCTCCTAGTCATTTTATTTATAGCCAGAAAGACTTGTAAGTACTTCTCTTTTCCTCAATTTCCTATAAAATTCTGAGGAAAAGAAGTTTTATAAGTGTCTATGATTTATGAGAGAAAAGGTTAAAATAAAAATTGGTTAATATTTCAGAACATGATTTTAGTCACTTACATGAAAAGAGTCTGAGGGAATTTCTCTTTTCTGTGAATAGATGATCACTCTTAAAACCTGACTGGTACAAAATTGATTCATGTGATCTACTTTTTTTAATATACAAAAAAATCTACAAAAGAATTTACATTTTATCTACTTGGAGATACACAGAGAGGATACTCAGCTTTTGGGGAAACACTTTTGGTCTTATTATTTAAAATTTCCTTCCAAATTGGTACTCACAGAATACTGACATAAATGTGCAAGAATAATTTTCACAATGGGCTTCTCCCAAAAAAATGATAGATTGTTCTTCTCCAAACTGTACAAATCATATGTTGAAAGACATAAATATTTTATCAACAAAGCCATGGTGAAGAGTCCAAATTTCTTGGAGAATGTTAATCTCTGGACATCTTGAGAGCTAAGGGGGGAAGAATTGCTTTTGACTTACAGTAAAGAGTTGGGGGCCAGGGCCCTTGTCTCCCAGTTATTCAGCAGATGTTGACTGTTTACTCCTAATATCATCCAGACTGCCTAATTCTTTTTTTAACTGATTTTTAATCTCCCTGATAATATAAATTAATTGTCTCTTTAGGAATAAAAACAAGGCAACTGAGATAGTTCAGAAAGTCCTCCAAAAAGTCAGGGAGAAGAAATCTTCCTTATCCATAGGATCAAAACTCACAAATAATTCCAGAGTATTTACTGGAAATTCATGGTTAATTGCTTGTGCAAAACCATTTTTACTGGATTAATGTGTAAGTATATACTGTGTCTTTAGGCTGGTGTTAGGTACATTGAACTAAAAACAAATGAAATTGGCCACCACAAGATAAAATCCAACCAATTACATTGGATCTCCATTTTCCTATTGGCAACAGTAAGTGATGACTATAAATATGTTTTCAGTCAATAAGGCATCTCTTTAGAGATAAAGTAGTCAGTTTTTTCATTGGTTATGTACTTTGTAGAATTGGTGATATGAACATCAGTAATTGATATGCAAGTCCCGACTTCTCAAATCAAAATAATTAAGCAAAAATACCACTCAGTGATTAGAAATCAGACATGGATCCCATCTCCTCCATTTTTTATCTTTATGTTAGTTAAGGTAAAGATAGATGTTATAATAAATAAAACTTAAAGTTCATAACAGTTAAAGCAGGGTAGAAGTTTATGTCCCATTGAAAGTAGACCAGATTTTTTAAATATGGTGTATATACCTGATGGAATATTAAGCAGCCATAAAGAAGGACAAAATTATGAACTTTGCAGCAACATGGATGGATTTAGAGTCTGTAATACTCAGTGATCTATCACAGAAACAAAGAATGAGTACCACATGTTCTCACGCATAAGTGGACCCTGAACAATTATCATACTACTATAAGAAGGGGATTGGCCGTAGCAGGAAACTGCCAGGGGAGGGAGCAAGGGGGCACACCTCATCAATAAGTGTACTGGGTCTCAAACCAGGTGACATGGGGACCAAAGTGAAGCCCAAACTTTACCTGTACAATGACCATTTGCATACCTAACCCTGAAGAGTACCCCTCATCTTTAAAATAAAAAAATTTTTTTAAAGAAGTTTATGTCCCACTTGTGCAAATTCCAAAGTCAATGGCAATGGTGAGTGAGTAGCTCTCTTCCAGGGTTTGATTCAGGGGCTAGGTTCCGCCCACCTTTGGTGCCTCCATCTCCAACATCATGTTGCTAAGGTTGCAATGCTGCTGGGCATGGAGCTGGTGGAAGAGGACAGAACCTGCAGGATCACACAGGGAATGTTCACACAGGCTGGGCTAAGAGGCACCAGGCTGCCAACCAGTCACATGACCACAGCTATCTGCAGGGTGGCTGGGAATAAGATATAACCCAGGAAGAAAAGGAATTGGGTTTGGTGAACAAGAATCTAGTCTCTGCTACTGTCTTTAAGAGTCCATGCAGAACTGTTTCTGTTTTGTTTTGTTAATTTTGAAGAAGCAAGAGAATGAATGACACTCCCAACAGTCACCCCTATGTCTTCTTGTGTAATATGGTTTAAAACCAGAGTAGAAAAACTTTATTCGTCAATAATTTAAAGTAATGGGATGTCTTGAAACAAGAGAGATATAAATGCCACAAATGGATGCCATTATATGGAATAAAAAATAACCACTCTTTTATCACAAAATGAGAGAAAACTGTATATGTGAAAGAAACAAATTTATACATAAAATGTGCCTCTGTGATAAATCCCTGCTGTTATTTTACTCTATTCCATTATTTCATAGTTATAAAAATCAACAGTTGTTCTGTCAAAGACAACACTATATCACATCATGCCATTTTGTTGACCACAGAAACAAGAATCTGTGAGAACTATAGTCTTTATGTTGTCACATCGGTGTTGAATCTCAAAGAGTATGATTTTCTTTGCATAGGTAGATAGCAATATATTATACAACTCCACAGAAATAAGGGCTTAGAATTTGATAAATACTGTGCCAAGAACCTCACCTGAAGAAACACGCTAGGGCAAAGTGGGAACGCTGTTCTAAGTTGAGGGAATCATGTGCACACAGGCTCTGAGGCTATAGTAACACTGCAGTGGTATCAGACCCAGCAGAAATTATTGTTACCATCATTTCATCAATAGGAAATTTGAAGGGCAGAGATATTCAGCCACATGCCTATGATCACGTGACTTGTGACTGGTAGAGCCGGAGTTGGAATTTTGATATCATGAGTTCCAATCCTTCATTGTTTTAGCTCCATTTCATAATGGAACCAGCTGTCAGATTTGGGGCTTAGGTAGTTTCATAATTAACACATTCACAATAGACAGATTTTTCACTTTCTTAATATTAGTTGTGGGTGAAAATTTTAAAAAATCTGAAGCTGGTTGCCACAAACTTTCATCATTAAGTACAAGTTAAATGGACTTTTCTAAATTGTTACCTTTATCACAATACAGGTGAAAGTTGCTGACATATCCAGACACCACTGTGACTAGCATCCTGTACTTTGTATTTTTATTCAGATTATAAACAAAATATATCATATATATATATTACATATATACGTTTCTTCATTTACATTGCATCATTATCTGTCTCACTATCACTAATAAGTTCACTGGATTCACCTTCGACCTCAGAAATCTTATTAGCATATATTTCTTCATTTTCCATAATTATGGTAAATTATTTTTGACGTTAAAAATGAAAGTCCCAAAATATCAAAGTACAAGTATACCACACTAGCGAGGCTCGGTGGCTCAGACTGTAATCCTGCGCTTTGGGAGGCTGAGGTGAGTGGATTGCCTGAGCCTGTGGGTTCGAGACCCACCCGGGCAACTTGGCGAGACCTCATCTGTACAATAATTCAAAAAATTAGCTGGGCGTGGTAGTGCATGCCTGTGGTTCCAGCTACTTGAAAGGCTGAGGCAGAAGGATTGCCGGAGCCCAGCAGGTCGAGGCTGCAGTGGCCGGGAGCAGCCACTGCACTCCAGTCTGGGTGACAGAGTGAGACTCTAACTCAACAACAACAACAAAAAAACAAGTATACAAACTAATTGCCACAAAATAATAACCAACTTTTAATTTTTACCAACTACATAAATCAGTAACAACAATGCATAGTTGATATCAGATAATTGTCTCAATTAACTTTCTCTCTCCTTGCCTCACTATTCATTTTCAAGCAAAATATAATAACGCATACATATGACAACTTTGCAGCATTCAGAAACAGAATTTTCAAAGACGTTAATTCATGCCAGCGACAACCAGGATTAGAATTTGGGATGACGTTTGAGTTCCTTGTAGATCCAAGATGGAGTTGGCAAATGTTTTGATTAAGCTTCTTGGAGAGGAGATATCTAATCTAAATATGCATTCTCATAAAACTTACTACAATGCTTTATTTACTACAGGTAGTATGTTTGTTCAATTGACATGATATTTGCTGCGAATGAGAATAGAATCTAGATTCTGAAAGAAAAAAATAATTACCTTTTAAATGAGTGACATTAATAACCAAACTCAGTTGTTTATTTCTTCTGATTTTTATTTTTGATTTGCTTTATACATTAATTTCATCTACACGCATGTATTGAACACCAATTGCATCAGGCCTTGTGCATTGGGTGTCTCCTTATAGAGTTAGTTATCTGTCGGCCATTGCCACCAGGTGTACATTCCACTCATCTGGAGTTCTTTAAAGACATGCCCAAGCAAGCTAGCCTGAGAAAAGGTGGGATGATCTCCTTTTGTTGACTTTTTCAGACAGAAACCACCAACTCAAATGCACACAGGGCCCTGTCAGAAAATCTAAATAAATGAAATGGGTCAGGGAAAGAGACAACAGGGAGTGATAGGGTTCCAGCAAACTGCAGACAGCAACATCTCAGTACTCCTTGTTTTCATTACAGAATGTGGGGCCAAAGTTGCAAGAACTTCCAAGAAAGATGAAAAACGAGTATTTAATTTGAAATCATAATCTAGAAATGCTTGTTTCTAAATTAACAATGTAGTAAAACAATAAAGTAAATTACAAAATAGAAAGCAAAAACTGAAATACAGCATGTGAGCCCCTACATCTTACTGGTTGAATAGAACTCATCTATTGACTGAATTTCGCCTACAGGTTAGCACCACATGATCTGTTCTTTATAATATTTTCTCTGAGTTTCAGACCCTTGTCTGACATTCTATCTCTTTCCTAGGGGGATTGATACTGGGAATGTTTTTACCATTCAAAAAAGGCTCCAACTGCTACTTCCAGTCATGGTCTTACCCTACAACCTCATCAGGACAACAGTTCAAAGTAAAACATAATAAAGCCCAACACTGATATAAAATCTGCCAAAGATTGTTTATAAATCCCTGCTTCAAGATCCAGAAACATTACAATGTAGAACCTCTTCCTATGCGTGTGTTGAAGTTGTTACTTTTGTATCCCTTTAGTTTCAATTATTTGTACTGTTTTGACGTTGAACCTGAAACTAAGCACAAATTAAAACCAGAATTTTATGAAAAATAAATGGTTTTGGAATGCATAACACTTCCAGACCTGTGTCCTGATTTCTATTTCTTGCCTGTTTGAGGAAAATGCAGTTTCATTGTCTGTTTCAACTAGGATTCATGACTGTCAGTTTTCAGATGCTAGAAATTTTGTAGTTGGTCCTTTAGGCTCAAAAATCAGCTCTCTAATCCATTTACTGTTACCTAGGATTGGAGTCAAAGATAAATGATGGATTTCCTTCTCACATTTCTTACCTACATAAATAAAAACTGTTGAACTACAGTAAGAAATTTGAAATTTTCCTTTCTCATTCCAATTTGAAAGGCATGTTAGAACTCAGGAAATCACCCAATAAGAATGGAGAGTAGTAAGTAATCTCTGGCAGCCACTAGTCAAAGAAGCAACATCTCCTGATACAGAAATTGTCAGTCTTATTACCAGAATATGGGTAGAACATTGTGGTAGATATTGGCCCGTTCAATATCCATTCAATTTCTAGTGTGCTTCTTGTACTGCAGATGCTGGAAAGTAAGAATTTCCTCAATGCTAAGGGACGGCATGTGACTTGCAGTCTCCCACTTAGAAGTACTTTCATGAGATTTGATTCAAGAGTGATCAAGAACCTGGGATAAATCTGGCAAAGCAAGCGTAGCTGTGGAGTCGGTGATGGTTGTGGGAACATTCAAATTTTGCAGACAGCTTCAAATTGTAACAGAGGCAGAAGTTTTCTTGTTGGTCCTATTCCACAATGTTATTTGGGAATTATTCCTAGACGCTCAAATTAGAGTCTGTTTCTTCAACCCTCTCAGTGATTCTGTAAATCATTTGAAATCCTGTGATAAATCAAATCCAATGAAAGCAAAGTTAGGGTGAAATGTTTGCTACCTTACTTTTGGCTTAATTGCCCATTAGCCAGGCCAAACATTGAGCCTTACAAAAAAACAAAACAAAAAATTCCATTTCTGTCCACGTTATGCTTACAAAATATGTAAGCAGAACAAGAGACAAACGCCCTCCCCACCAAAACCCTGGAATTTATTTCTTAAACATTGTGTATTGTTATGTATTTAAACTTCAGTCACCTTCAAAGTACTCTCTGTTTGATGCAATACACCTGTTGAGACACTTT
Organism: Tarsius wallacei; assembly: GCA_963574415.1. Classification (NCBI taxonomy): domain Eukaryota; kingdom Metazoa; phylum Chordata; class Mammalia; order Primates; family Tarsiidae; genus Tarsius; species Tarsius wallacei. Next base: position 7,731 of record CAUYQG010097496.1, read on the forward strand.
TTCCACTGCTCAAAACGGTTTTTGAATTCATCAATTTTGGTGCTTCATAGTGCTTCTGCTGTTTTTTGTTTCATCTCTTCCATATCAGCAAAACGTTTCCCTTTGAGGGCTTTTTCAATCCGGAGAAACAAACAAGAAAAATGTCACTTGGGGTGAGATTGGGTGAATAAGGAGAGTAGGGCATGGGGGTCATGTCATTTTTGGTCAAAAACTGCTGAATTTACTCAGAGCGGTGTGGGCAGGTGTGCTTGTAAATCATGCATCATGAAATGGGCAAACGCGTTGAAACAATCTCCACAAAAAAATTCACTGAAACCGAACACAGCCTCTCACAGCAATGCTAGGGGGTACACTGATGCCAGTCGGTTCCTAGAAACTTACCTAGCAGGGGAAGCCTGTAGTACAAGGGGCCCACTCTCCAAAAAAATAAGTTTTTGGTGACCCCCCCTGGCCCCAGTAATTTGAAACTGAAGGAAAAAGTCTTGAAGACAAAGGATTACTTGACCAGTGCCTTACTGCTGAAACTGTAGCTGCTACTGTCAGAGGTATTATTTTTTAATCACCCAATCGTTTTGGAATGGACTCCCAATCTTCTCTCACCCAATATACAGCTCCCCAAGAGATTTATAGTGGCCTGGAGATGGAAGTAGGGGCTGATCCATAACTGTAGTTTATCACTAAAGGACAAGTTACATACCACACAAAATCCCCATGTGCTGTCAAGTTCAGGGGCTCCAGAGCTTTTTCCACTTCAAGACGTAAGGGATTGCTTTGATGATATGAGCAGAGACTCACACACACTCATTTGATGAAACTTCAGAGAGTACCAGGTACCTCAACTTATATCACTACTGGGAAAATATCATACCCAAATTACATTTAAAATCTTGAGGCTAGGGAATCTCTTTCTTTCATATCCCTGACATTCTGTTATTGTGGAAGACTATCCAAAACGTAGCTTTCTTTGCTCATCTATTCTCCTTTCAGGATTTCCTCTCCATTTTCTGTGCTTGTTTTCTCCGGAACTGCCTTTTTGATGATTTCTTCCCTTACCCCTTTTTGGAAAACTCAATCAGTGACAAAAACATACCCGCATACCCATAATCTCTTCAATTGAGTTCTTGCCTTTTTGGAACTGAGTCCTTCTGAAGGGCACAGCTTCTCCTAAATATCTTTACAGTCACATCCTCAATATTATCCTGACTCCACAATGCTGTTTATAAGTAATTTCTCTTCCATGCTCTTAAAAATCACTCCTTCATTGAAGTTTATGCCACTTGGTTATGGCATATTTTGTCCCTTGTATATATTTACTCACATAATATTGGCTTCTTGGTCACCTCAAATGTACAAACATTTTACACCTGGCTCACAGACTTTCACTTCATCCCAAGTTTTACCATCTCTTGGTCCAAGTGAATAGCCCATCAAACCTCTTTGCATCAGAGTTTGTTGACTTCCTCAATACCAGTAACTTTAATTCCTAATTAATTTCCTCTGCTTCCATCATGGCTGTGGTAGTTAGCCATAACCTCTATATCTCTATATCTCTGAATTTGTAAGCTCTAGTGTCTTACTCCTTTATACCATCTCACTCCATTATTCCCATTATATCTGCTTTCTTTCACTGGTATTTTCAGTTCCTAGATAACTCACTGCATTTTTTGCCAATCTGTCTTCCTATACATTTATCCAAGTCCAGTGTTTCAACCACTCTTATCCAAGACTGTACCTACTCTGAAACACTCAGGCTCTGGAATAAACTGTGTTTAAAGTTTTTAATACCTGTGCTGCAGCCCAAGAAAATTATAAACCAAGCAGATTTTCACTCTACAAATGTGTAGTCTGTAACCTTGGATGGGCCTTATCTTCACCTTGTATACCTAGTATATGGCCTAGGTCTAGAAGGCCTCTTTTTACTTCACATAGCAATTTTAAACCTTTACTACTCTTCCTTAATACTTCAATCCTGCCTCCAACCTTACAGAATCTGGGGGCCATCAAGCATTAACATTTCAACCTCTTACCTTTAGTCATCTTTACAGGCATATCTTTACAGGCTATATCTACTCTCATTCTCTTTACATTCTTCCTTCTTTTTTCAGGAGACTTTTTCTTACTGGCCAGGACCAACTCTCCCACTCTGGGTCCCACCACTCTCATCTCTGCAGGAACCTGCTTCATCAACTGCGCCCTCTTCCTCTGTGTCACCAGCCACTCCCATACTGTGGACTCTTCCTTTTAACCCTTAAGTATGCTTAATTCTCTCCCACATTAAAAAGATTCAACTCATCCTCAATACATACTAGATATTGGCCACTATAGTGCCTTTCTTTCATGACTGAAGTTCATAAAATTGTTGTGGGGTGTCTTAGCTGAGATATTTAGCCCTAAGAGTTTTGAGAACCTAAAAAACAGAGAACAGAAATCCTGTTATTTCAAAACTGCAAGCAGTTTTCTTTCTCTATGTGCAGAATAAAATGTTTCTTTGTCTGGAGAAAAATATTTAATTGGACCTTTTTACTAAATCTAAAGCAAGCATTCACCTATTGTTCTTTTGGAGAACAGAACACTATTAACCCAAATCTGATTTTTTTTTAGACTGAGAAGCTAAGTGTTCTATTGGTAATAAAAATTGTTCTATATTGCTGGAACAGATTATCATCTCTGAAATGAGTTCTTTGTGTTTGTTTATTTGGTGGGAGGAGATGAGAACTTTTTTTTTTGGTCCTGAATAATTTAGATACCCAGGATTGCAAACTGTTGCCTGATTTTACGGGGAGTTGCAGGCATTCTCATTCAAGAGGTTAAAGCAGGAGATAAGTAATCTAGATAGATGCCTTAGAAAGGATAAAGAATCATCATCAGGTGCACCTGGCATGAGGAACACTGGTGAGAAGGATGGACTTTGGGTAATGTCCAGTACCCAGTGTTACATAAATTTGATTGATGCAGAAAGTACGGATGTTGGATCAATTGTTCATAAAGAAAGGCCTGTGAATGGGCAGGGTATTTTTTCTGAAGCTGGTAAATGTTCTTCCATCAATTATCCAAGAAAGAGATATAGTCTGGGACAGGAAATAAAAATTTAAGGAGGTGCTCAGCAACATCACATAGAAAGAGTGCCAGAATCTGGTTTCTACACACAACTCACTAAAAAGGAAGTAGAGCTTCTTGGAAAAAGGCTACATTCAGGACTGGGGCAAAGAAAGTTACAAGACGAGCCTGGAGATTTTGTTTTGTTAGAAAGAAAGAATTGCTCAAAAAATGGTGGGGGAATGCCAAAAGATAGAGAAGTCAGCCTCAAGGGGCCCAGTGGCCAATTTTTACATAATTTGAGAATCAAAATAAATGATGATAATAACCAGCTGAATAAAATAGAAATCCGTGAGTTTATATTGATATAAATAAGTGCATTTGCTCATGAATGGGATATTCACATTGTCTCAAAACACTTCCTCATAAAACACTGATTGAGTAAAAAGAAAAAAGGAGTAACATGATAGTGGCTAAACTAGGCAGACATCACCTTAATCGAGAGATTAAAGTTAACATCACCAGTGATGGGAAAAATTGAAATCATGTGCCACCTGGCAGATGCAATGAAAACACATCATCACTTCTGTGATATTCTTGCCCAAGATGCATAGCCTGAATTTAATCATGAGGAAATAGCAAATAAACTGAGGAACATTCTACAAAGTAACCTGTAATCTTCAAAAGTGTCAAGTCCTTGAAAGCCAAAGAAAGACAAATTGCTTTACATTGAAGGAAACTAAAGAGAAATGATAACTAAATGCATGTGATCTTGGACTGAATGTTTTTTGCTTTAAATAATATATATTATTGGGGCACTTGTTAAAACTTGAATGGGGTTTGAGCATTAGAGGGAGCACTTCATCAATGCTTGTTTCCTGATTTTTGTGGTTGTTTTATGGTTATATAGGAGAAGGACTTTATTTTAGAGTGTGATAGTTAGATTGGCAACTTCTTAAGTGACTCAAGGGGAGAAATCTTTGTTGTGCAGCTTTTCTGTAAATTTGAGATTGTTCCAAAAGAAAGTAAATTTGAAAAATCAGCAAACAATAAAAAGGTTATTGTTATCTCATTTCAACTTTAATGGTTAGTAAGGTCTGGCTATTAGTGTTAGAAATTAATTACTGATACTCATTGCTTCTAGTTCTTTACCTTTCATTCATGTTTTAGCATAATGCAATTTTTCTGCTTAAAATTATTATAGATATAAGCAGTACATGGGCAGGTTTGTGACATGGGTATACTGCCTGATGTTGAGATTTGGGTTCTAATGAGCCCATCAGCCAAGTTCTGAGTATGGTATCACATGTGTGTTTTTTTCAGTCCTCCTCCTTTTCTCTCTACTTTAAGAATACCCAATGCCTATTGTTGCTGTCCTTATGCTCTTGTGCATCCAGTGTTTAGCTTCCACTTATAAGTGAGAATATATGGTATTCAGTTTCATGTTTCTGTGTTAATTCTCTTAGAATAATGGCCTCCAGCTGCATTTATGTTGCTGGAAAGGACATGATTTAATATTTCTTTATGGCTACATAGTATTCCATGGTATATATGTACTACATTTTCTTTATCCAATTCACCATTGATGGGTACCAGAGTTGGTTTCATGATTTTGCTATTGCTGCTATAAGCATATGAGGGCAAGTGTCTTTTTGGTAGAACAATTTATGCTCCTTTGGGTATACACTCAGTAATGGAATTGCTGGGTCAAGCGATAAATCTATTTTTAATTCCTTGAGAAATCTGCAAACTGCTTTACATGGGGGTGGAACTAGCTTATATCCTCACCAACAGGGCATGAGTGTCCTCTTTTCTTCACAACCTCACCAACATCTGTTGTTTTTGACTTATTAATAATAGCTATTCTGATTGGTGTGAGATGGTATCTCCTTGTGGTTTTGATTTGCATTTCTCTAATGATTAATGATGTTGAACATTCTCTCATATATTTATTGATCACTTGTATGTCTTCCTTTGAGAATGTATCTTTTTCCCACTTTTTTTTTTTTGAGTTGGAGTCTCACTGTGTCACTCAGGCTGGAGTTCAGTGGCCGGGAGCAGCCACTGCAGCCTCAACCTGCTGGGCTCCAGCGATCCTTCTGCCTCAGACTTCCAAGTAGCTGGAACTACAGGCGTGCGCTACCATGCCCAGATAATTTTTGATTTATTGTAGAGATGAGGTCTCGCCAAGTTGCCCAGGTGGGTCTCGAACCCAGGGCCTCAGGCAATCCACTCACCTCAGCCTCCCAAAGCGCGGGATTACAGGCTGAGCCACCGAGCCTGACATCCCACTTTTTAATGGGGTTATTTTATTTTTCCCTGTCCATTCCTTTAAGTTCGTTATGGATTTTTGGATATTAGCCCTTTTTGGAAGCATAGTTTACAAATGTTTTCTCTCATTCTGTAAGTTGTCTGTTTACTTTGTTGATAGTTTCTTTTGCTGTGCAGAAGCTCTTTAGTTTAATTAAGTCCATCTTGAAAATTTTTGTTTTTGCTGCATTTGCTTTTGAGAACTTGGTCATGAGTTTGTTGCTTTGGATGATGCCCCAAAGAGTATTTCTTAGGCATTCTTCTAAAATTTTTATAGTTTCAGGTCCTATACTTAAGTCTCTAGTCCATCTTGAGGTAATTTTTGTATATTGTGAGAGAAAAGAGTTCAGCTTTCTTCTTCTCCTTGTGGTTAGCTAGTTTTCCCAGCGCTATTTATTAAACAGCATTCTCCCACTGTTTATTTTTGTCCACTTCATCAGTACTATGCTGTTTTGTTTACTGTATGTCGTCTTGTCGTAAAGTTTAAAGTTCTGTAATGTGATGCTTACAGGTCTGCTCTCATTGCTTAGGGTTGCTTTGTTTATTTTGGCTCTTTTTGCTTCCATATGAATTTAAGTATTCTATTTTTAGATCCATGAAAAATGAAGCTGGTAGTTTGATAGGAATTGTGCTGAATATGTAGATTGCTTTGAAAGTATGGGCATTTTTAGTACATTGATTCTTCTAATCCATGTATATATGTATACGGAATGTTTTCTTACTTGTTTGTGTCATCTTTCTTTTCTTTTAGCAATGTTTTTTAGCTCTTGTTGTAGAGTTCTTTCACTTCCTTGACAGATGTATTCCCAGGATTGTGTGTGTGTGTGTGTGTGTGTGTCTATTGTAAATGAGATTGAGTTTTTTTTGTAGTAACACTCATTTCAAAATATTTTATTTTAAATGAAACACATTATAAATATTGAAATTTAACATATTGCTGAGCAGTTATCAACTTTTAAAATGATAATAAAATTACAGTGGTCATTATCTAAGGAAAGGAAATCAAGTACTTGTCTATAGAAATTATTTTTATGTTTTTCTTTTTATTATTATTTTAAAGGTGTGGGGTACAATTCATGGCTAGGTAGATAAGTGGTCTCCATGCTGGTAAACTTTGGATACACTTATTGATGCTATGTGCTCCACCCCCCAGCAGTGTCCCACTACTGTCAATCCCTTTCTTATAGTATTCTGGTCAATGTTCAGGGTCCGCTTATGAGTGAATACATTTAGTACTCAGATCTTTGTTTCTGTGAAAAATCACTGAATATTATAGACTCTAAATCAATCCAAGTTTCTGTGAAGTCCATAATTTTGTTTTTCTTTATGACTGCATACTATTCCATTGTGTATACGTACCACATTTTCTTTATCTCGTCCACTTTCGATGGGCAGCACAGTTGGTTCCATTTTTTTTGCCATTGTGAATGATGCTGCAACAAACATGCGTGCACAGGTATCTTTTTTATAGAGTTATTTGTGTTCCTCTGGATGTATTTCCAGAAGGGAGATTGGGTAATAAAGTCTAAAAAACTTATAGATCTTTTAGGAATAGACACACTGTTTTCCACAGAGGTTGTACTAGTTTATACTCCCATCAACAGTGTAGAAGTGGTCTCCTTTCCCCACATTCTCTCTAGCATCTGTTGTTTTTTGAGTTATTGATGATGGCCATCCTGACTGGAGTTAGGTAGTATCTCAGTGTGGTTTTAATTTGCTTTCTTTGATGATTAATGAAGCTGAGCATTTTTTCTTTCATGCATTGGCTGCTCATGTGTCTTCTTCTGAGAAGTGTCTATTCATAAATTTTGCCCACTTTTAAACAGGGTCATTTTTTTTTTCTTTTTGGCAAGTTTGAATTCCTTGTAGATCTTGAATGTTAGACCTTTGTCAGATTCACAGTTGGCAAATATTTTTTCCCATTCTGTGGGCTGCTTTGCCACTCTTGATGGTTTCCTTTGCTTTGCAGAAACTTTTCAGTTTGATGAGGTAGGTCC
>CAUYQG010097497.1:0-37735 GCA_963574415.1 Tarsius wallacei
AAAAAAAAAGAATAAAGTAAGCAATGAGCTGAGCATTTATCCCAATAAGTCATTTAGCAACTGCAAATTGGCTTGGCACAGTGGCTCACGCCTATAATCCCAGCACTTTGGGAGGCCGAGGCGAGAGGATTGCCTAAGCAATTATATGTAGACCTGATTTTATATAATAGATTAAAATATTCTTTGCTGTTGGCCAGAGTAGTACATACCTCTTATACAGGTATAAAATTGAACGTTTGTTACTGATGTTATTGGAACTAAATGAAGGAACCAAACATGTTTTAACGGATTCAAAAGAAAAAATTTTTTAACTACAAATTTAGATGAAGTAAAGGAATGCTGAAGTTAATGTACAAGTGGAGGTAGTACAAGTGAAGAAGGGAAACAACCTCTATCAGATAGGACAAAATTTATAGACAATTGTTCTGCATTGCTATCAGTACTCTACAACTCACAGAATTATAAGATAACTCACATAGTGTCTTTTTTTATTCATGAGGAACCTGCTTTGAATACATATGAGTTTATACTAATATGATAACTTAGAGTGGAGTCCCCCCAAATCTCAGACTATTCACCAGAAAGTCCAAGTGATCAGAAGGTTGGAGCTTTCAACCCTACCCACCAACCTCTGGGAAACAGGGTGGGGCTGAATATTAAGCTGTATAAAAATACTTGAGTAATGAGATCTGATAAGCTTCTGGGTTGGTGAACACATGGAGGTGCTGGGAGGGTGGCACATGTGGAGAGGGCATGGAAGCTCTGTCCCGTGTCCCAATACCTTGCCCTAGGCATCTCTTCAAGCATCTAGCTATTCTGCAGTTGTTTGCTTTATAATAATAAACCTGTAAATATAAGTAAAATGTTTCTCTGAGTTTGTGAGATGTTCTAACAAGTTATTAACCCAAGGAAGGGGTTGTAGGAACACCCTGATTTATATCTAGTTGGTTAGAAGTACAAGTGGCTTGGCACCTGAAGTAGTTGGCAGTCTTGTGGGACGGAGCCCCTTAAAATATGTACAAATATTAAATTAAGTTAAATTTGAATTGAATTGATTTTTTTTTTAGACAAAGTCTTACTATTGCTGCCTAGGTTGGTTTTGAACTCCTGGCTCAAGCGGTCTTCCTGCCTTGGCCTCCCAAAGTGCTGGTATTGCAGGTGTGTGCCACCACACATGACCTGAATTGAATTGAATTCAGAATTGAACTGAATTATTGGACACCCAGTTGCTGTCTGGAGAATCAGAGAAAAGGTTGTTGGTGTTGGAAAAAAAATCAGTATAGAATTGGTGTCAGAAGTGGGATGTGATTAGAGAAACAGTTTTTTTGTTTTTACCAAAGTAGGCTTTGAAGCCTTTGTGCCATACATGCATCTAAGAATTTTGCCAAGGCTTTGAGCTTCTTGACAAATGCCAGTCACTATGCTAAATGCTTTACAAAGAATAATGATTTAAAAGCTTTTTCGAGCATTAAAAACCTTTTATCAAAATGATACAAGAATATAATTGCAATTTTTTCTTTTTTGAGTTGGAGTCTGTATCACCCAGGCTGGAGTGCAGTAGCATGCTCACAGCCACTGTAGACTCGACCTATTGGGCTCAGGTGATCCTTCCGCCTCAGCCTTCCAAGTAGCTGGAATTACAGGCATGCACCATCACGCCCAGCTAATTTTTTAATTTATTGAAGAGATGAAGTCTCGCCAGGTTGCCCAGGGTGGTCTTGAACCCATGGGTTCAGGCAATCCTCTCACCTCAGCCGCCCAAAGTGCTGGGATTATAGGCGTGAGCCACCACGCCCGGCCTTAATTGCAAAATTTATGCTAATGACAGTCCCAAAATTTAAGAAACAGCTTTTTTTCTCTTTTTCACTGTTTCCCACATCCTATCCCCATTCTCCTCTCCAGAGGGACCACTGTAGCCTCTTAAGGTTTGTTTTTAATATATATGTTGGTTTTTTCATCCTCTAAATAACATGAGAACTTCCACTATTTAGAGCTCTATCACATTAGCGCTGGTAAAGTTTTCGCTCGCTGGAATCCTGCATCTCTTCGTTCCATTCTCCTTATGTAATTATACTACCCGTTTTAGTTTCTTTATTGGTTGTCATGAAATGGGCCGGGCTCGGTGGTTCGGCCTGTAATCCCAGCGCTTTGGGAGGCCGAGGCAAGTGGATTGCCTGAGCCTACGGTTCGAGACCAGCCCGGACAATTTGGCAAGACCTCGTCTCCGCAATAAAATAAAAAACTTAGCCGGGCTTGGTGGCTCAGCCTGTAATCCCGTGCTTTGGGAGGCTGAAGTGAGTGGATTGCCTGAGCCCGTGGGTTCGAGACCCGCCTGGGCAACTTGGAGAGACCTCATCTCTACAATAAATCAAAAAATTAGCTGGGCATGGTAGCACGCGCCTGTAGTTCCAGCTACTTGGAAGGTTGAGGCGGAAGGATCGCCGGAGCCCAGCAGGTAGAGGCTGCGGTGGCCGGGAGCGGCCACCACACTCCAGTCTGGGCGACAGAGCGAGACTCCAACTCAAAAAAAATAAATAAATAAATAAAAATAAAAAACTTAGCTGGACGTGGTAGCGCGCGCCTGTAGCTCCGGCTACTTGGTGGAAGGATCGCCAGAGCCCAGCAGGTCGACGCTGGGGTGGCCGTGAGTGTGCCACGGTACTTCAGCTTGGGCAACAGAGTGAGACTCCAACTCAAAACAAAACAAAACAGAAAAAAGGAAACGATGAACTTACGTCTTGATTTCCTATTTCACTCACAGGCCATTTCTCCGGACTACTCATACTCCTAGCTTTCCCTTCTACCTGGTGTCTCCCCATTCCACCTCTCACCTTTAGGCAGCTGCCCTTTAACATTGTCAGACTGTTACATTTGTGTTCTGTTAATCAGGTTTATGATATCTATTTCCTCTATGAGCTTATTCTAAGGGTTAAATATTAGTGTCACATTATTGTAACTGTTTAAATATTGGTGATTGCCTAAATTGTTGTAGGTGGTATATTGAAATTACCATTATGTCTGTCCATATTTTGCGGGGGAGAGGTTAACTGCCTTTCCATTTTGTAGGTAATTTCCACCTTTATCTTTTCCTTAAGGTCTTTTGACTTCTTAGGGCAGTATCAATTCTCTTGAATCTCTCCTTTTTCTTGATACATCCTTAAAAAAAGGCTTTTTAGGTTTGTGGAAACATTTAGAGGATAGTACAGAGAGTTCTCATATTCCCCACACCCAGTTTCTCCTATTATCCATGTCTTACATTAGCATGATGTATTTGTTACAACTAATGAACCAATATTGTTACATTATTATTAACTGAAGTCTATGTTTTATTCATATTTCCTTAGTTTTACCTAATGTCTTTCTCTTCCAAGACCCCATCTGGGTTACAACATTACCTTTAGTTGTCACATCTCCTTATGCTGTTCTTGGTAGTGACAATGCCTCAGACTTTCCTTGTTTTTGATGACCTTGTAGTCTTTTGTAGGATACCCCTCTGTTGGAATTTGTGTGATTATTTTTCTCATGATTAGACTGGGGTAAGAGGTTTCTGGGAGGAAGACCAGGTAAAATATCATTTCCATCACATCATATTAAGGATATACACTACCAACGTAACTCATCACCATTTCATGTTGACCTTGATTACCTGGATGAGGTAGTGTTTGCAATGTTTCTCTATTGTAAAGTTATTCTTCCAAGCTCTCCCCACCTTTCCATGCTGAATGCTTTGGAAGGGACTGAGTAGTCTACATGTGAGGGGCAGGGATTTATGCTCCTCCTTCCTTGAGGGTAGAATATCAGCACAAATTTTTTGGAATCCTTTTGCAACAAAGATTTTTCTCTTTTTTTTCATTTATTTTATTTTTATTTTGGAGACAGGGTCTTTCTCTGTTGCCAGGCTAGAGTGCAGTGGTGCAATCACAGCTCACTGCAGCCTCGACCTCCTGGGCTCAGGCATTGACTGGTTTTCAATGTGAAAATAAAATATAAAAACTTCTTAGAGTTATTTCTCAACAGAGCATGTCTCTAATCCTAACGAGAATTACAAAACATAGTAATTCTTTTTTGTTGTTGTTGTGGTGGTAAACACTGCAGGTGCAGGCACCACTGGCATGTAATCCTGCTTTCAGACCCAGCTCCCACTCCTGTTGTCCATCCTAACTGACTTTTCTGATTCTAAGCATTTATGTTTTCTCCAGGTGAGGTTGATGCACTTCACTACAGTTTTTTCCAGTCATTTATAAATACATTTTAAGAGATAGAGTCTTGCTATGTTGCCCAGGCTGGAGTGCAGTGGCTATTCACAGGCCCAGGCTCATTGCAGCCTCAAAATCCTGGGCTCAAGCAATCTTCCTGCCTTAGCCTTCGGAGTAGCCAGAATCACAGATGTGAGCCACCACACCTCACTCTCCACCCATATTCTAAGTAGTGATTCCTCCTTAATCAATACTCTATTATCAATCCTCTAACCTCTGTTTTCCAAAAATTTATTAAAATTATTTGTTTGCTGACGGCTTTCCTTCCTTTCTCTTCAGTCTTGTGGATTTATACTCTGAAAACGACTTTTACTGTCATTTAAATAAAATTTAAGAAAGGACTAACAAAAAGCATATTGCTCTTTTGGCATCTTAAACAAACACATGTCTCATCTAATTTTTGTAATAACCCTATACCTTCTTATTTTGCAGATTTGGAACCATTGGTCCCAGGAGGCTAGATAGATTTTTCTAAACCAGATAAGCTATTTAGTGATGGAGCCGGGTATAAATCCCAGGAAGTTATTCCAGAGCTTCACGTTCCTGTTTTCTCTCTAAATTCATTACTACAAAATTCTAAGGCATTTACAGATATACTAGGAGATAACAGAAATATTGCATCCTGGAATATTTCATTTAAAAAAACCCAAGAAATATCTAGTTAAGTGTATGACTCCTAATTAATTATGTTTGGTGGATTCTAAAATCAATTGTTATCTTTGTTATGGATTATCCCACTTCGCATCCCCATATTTAATCATTAATTGCTATGTATTATTTGATTTCCTTGGAATGTTTCTATCTGTTTAAAAATGTTTTCAGTTGGAGAAGAACAGACTATCAGAGAAGTGGACAATAACTGAAATGGTTTAAAGTGGTATGCATAAAAGATAAGTTTGTTCCTACATCCTTTTCCACTGAAGGCTAATTCTTTTTTTTTTTTTTTTTTTGAGTTGGCGTCTCACTCCGTCTCCCAGACTGGAGTGCAGTGGCCGCTCCCGGCCACCGCAGCCTCGACGAAGGCTAATTCTTAAGGGACTTCTATACAAGATAGTGTATCAGACAGGCCATGCTGAGACCTGTTTAATATTTTCCAGCAAATACTGCTTTGTACACTCTTGTGTAGGTATTTTCTGGAACCTCTATGTTTGACTATGTTACTATTTATTTTATACTGGAAACCTGGTTTTAGATATTCAGCATACAAGGGGGGACCAAAAAAACAAAAAACAAAAAAAATCCCCAAAAACCCCAAACTGGAATTATCTTTTGGAGGGCAGGCCCTTTGTAGTACACTCAGAATTGGTTTCTCTGGATCAAATGGTCAACCAGTGTTTTATCTGGAAGTTTTGAGAAGGTTGCCTCTCAATTTGTGGAAGAAATGTCCCAAGTTGTGGCAAACAGGTGACCGGTTCTTTCACCATGATAATGTACCTGTGCTGTGTTCAGCAGTTTTTGACCAAAAATGACATGATCCTCGTGCCCCACCCTGAACAACTTTTTTTTTTTGTTCTCCTGGATGAAAAAAGTCCTTGGAAGAGGTTAAACAAAAAGCAGAAGAAGCACTAAAATGCATCAAAATGGACGAGTTCAAAAACAGTTTTGAGCAGTGGAAAAAAGTGTCTTGATAGGTGTATTGCATCACACAGAGAGTACGTTAAAGGTGACTGATGTGTAAACATGTAAGAATTAATACACAAATTTTTATAAATAAATTCCATTTATTGGGGGTCCCCTGGTATATTTTGGCAACCCAACATCAAATTAACTCTTTGACTTTTTATTCAACTTTGCCATTAAGAATGAGTGAGTTAGGCTTTTCGGAACCTCAAGTTTTCTCAGTTATGCAGTAAAGAGCCTGGAACATATAATCTAAAAGATCTTGTCCTTCCATGAATTTCTATGATTCTCTTGTTCAAACCTTGTGACTCTATTTTTGGTGGTTCATAATATGTCTTTTGATCAAATCTTTAAAGTTAATTTACCCATGGTTAAATATACAAATTTTACATATATATTGTTCAATGACTTAATAAAAACAGCTTTATTGGAATATAATTAACATACTGTGAAATGTGTAAGTTTACACTGGTTTAATGTGTAAGATTCAATGGTTGTGAGTATATTTACAGATTTTTGCACCATTGTCTAATTTTAGAAAATGTTCATCACCTTAAAAGAAACCAGGGTCCCATCAGTAGTCACTGCCATCCTCCCCTTGCCTGACCCCACCAGCTCTTCAGAACCATTGATCTACTTTCTGTGTGTATATATTTGTCCATTCTGGCCCTTTTATATGCATTAAATCTTATAATATGTGATCTTTTGTGACTGGCTTCTTTCATTTGTCATAATGTTATTGAGATTTATCCATGTTGTAGCAAGTATCAATATCTTATTCCTTTTTGTTTTCTATAGTGTTCACAACATTGTGTTTGTCCATTCATCAGTTGATGAAAATTTAGGCTGTTTCTACCTTTTGGTTATTATGAATGGTGCTGCTATGAGCAACTGTGTTTGTGTGAACATTTGTTTATATTTCTCCTTGGTAGATATCTAGGAGAATTGCTGGGTCATATGGTATACTATGTGTACTATTTTCAGGCACTGTCAAACTGTTTCCAAACTAGAGTGGTTGTATCATTTTACATTCTTACCAGCAAAGTATGAAGGTTTCCATCTTTCAACATCCTTGCTAACAATTATTATTAAGACTAATTAATATTAACTTTTTGATTATAATCATTCTAATAGATGTAAGTGGTATTTCATCGTCCAGTGACTTTTTACATACCTACACCTTCGTGACTGCCACCTAGATAAAGATATGGAATGTTTCTATCACCCCTGAAACTTTCTTTGTGTCTTTTTTTTTCAGTAAACACTAAGTGCTTACCCCTAGGTAACCACTCTTCTGACTTCTACCACTGTAGATTAGTTTTGCCTGTTCTTGAACTTCATATAAATGGAACCAAACAGTCTGTATGATTTATATATCAGAGCACATGAGTGTTCACAGCAGCATTATTCATAATAGCCAAAAAGTGGGAGCAACTCAAGTGTCTATCAACTGATAATTAAATAAATATCTTATGGTATATCCATAAAAATGGAGTATTATTTGGCAATAAAAAGGAATGAAGTACTGATACACTCTTTTGTGGCTGCTTTTACTGAACATAATGATTTTTAAGATTTATCCATGTTGTTGTATTCAATCCTTTTTATTGCTGTGCAGCATTCCATTTCAAATAGGGTAAAATCCCAGATCCTTCACAGTTTTGTTTTTTTTTTTTTTTTGAGTCGGAGTCTCACTCCGTCGCCCAGACTGGAGTGCAGTGGCCGCTCCCGGCCACCGCAGCCTCGACCTGCTGGGCTCCGGCGATCCTTCCGCCTCAGCCTTCCAAGTAGCTGGAACTCCAGGCGCGCGCTACCACGCCTGGCTAGTTTTTGATTTATTGTGGAGATGAGGTCTCACCAAGTTGCCCAGGCGGGTCTCAAACCTGCGGACTCAGGCAATCCATACACCTCAGCTTCCCAAAGTGCTGGGATTACAGGCTGAGCCACCGAGCCCGGCCCTTCACAGTTTTCAACAAAATGGTATTTAATGAACATCTACACTTGTTTATAAAATCTCTTAGCAACCTAGAAATAGAAGGAATTTACCTAAAGTGGTGAAAAGGATGTATTAAAGGACCTTCTGCAAGTGTCATATTTAATAATAAAACTTGAAAAACTTTCTCAGTTATGTAACAAATAGCCCTTACTTTGGATTGCTGTAATTGCTGTAAGAAACCAACCCCAAACTTCAGTGGCTTAACAAATATAAGTATACTGCTTGCTTATATAACTACAATGTGGATGTTCCTCATTAGTAGGTAGTTTTTCTCTTAGGAGTGATTCAGAGACCCAGGCCTCTTCCATATTGTGGTTCTGTCATCCTTTCAAACTTTAGAGTTCTCTGCATCCAGCCAGCAGAGTAAGAAAAGGCAAAGAAGGTGTGCCTGCCTCTTAACTGACTTTGTCTGGAAGTGACATATCATTTCTGCTCAGAACTGCAACTCTATCCCATTTTTGAATTTGAATTATAAACTAAAATCATGAGTACATTTATTACTAGCTCAACCAATGGCTCTTTTCTGATGCTGTGTCTTGTGGAATGGAAATCTAAATCAAACGTAATTTTGCTGCATTTCAAAGAACAAGGAAATAGAATACTTCAGTTCATGACTTGGCAGGTAAAACCAAAGACCGAGCAATAAAATTTGATATTAGAATGAGAAGAGTTTCCATGTTAGAGTAGCACCAACACAACTCTGACTATAGCTTCTAAAAAGCTCAAAGGTTTTAGACAAGTTTGACATCCTGAATATAATTTAAATTGCAAGAGCCAACCTTACTTTCTATTTATTCCCTATTCTTAATGATTAGCTAGATCTGTGGTTCCCAAACTGTTTGCCAGGGTGCCCCAGGCAGTGCAGTGGACCTTACAGCAGCGGTCCCCAACCCCTTTAGCATCAGGGACCAGTTTTGTGGGAGACAATTTTTCCATGGATAAAAGTTAGTTTATACCATATGCACGACTCTGTATTTTGCTTTGCCCACTTAACATGAGACTAGCTTTTCCATTTCAATACATTTAGATTTATAGTATCATTTTAAATAGCTGTATAATATTCCAGAGCATCAATGCAAGGTAACTAAAACTAACCATTTGCTTGTTGTTGGATCTTTTTTTTTTTTTGAGTTGGAGTCTCACTCTGTTGACCAGACTGGAGTGCAGTGGCTGCTCCCAGCCACCGCAGCCTCAACCTGCTGGGCTCTGGCGATCCTTCTGCCTTAGCCTTCCGAGTAGCCAGAACTACGCCCGGCTAGTATTTGATTTATTGTAGAGATGAGGTCTCGCCAAGTTGCCCAGGCGGGTCTCGAACCCGCGGGCTCAGGCAATCCATTCACCTCAGCCTCCCAAAGCACGGGATTACAGGCTGAGCCACCGAGCCCAGCTTCTGTTTTTTTTTTTAAACTAGTTTTTTGACCTCAGTTAGGTAACCTAATGTCTTTGAACAATGATTTTCTTATCCATAAACTGGAGATGATATAATAATATATTGTTTTAAAACACATAGCAGTGTCTCACACATGGTTAGTACTCAGTGGTAGCTATTATTATTCTTTTACAAGAAATTTTTACAGTGAATACTCTTACCTAGATTATTTAAAAGTTTAGGTCTTCCAGACCTTTCAGATACTTATGCAGGATGTTATCGTTGAAAAAATTGTTAATCTGATTGTATTTCTTCTTTTATAAATTATCTATAACCATTCCTTGATGATGATCTTAAATATTTCTCAAATATTGGGATGAAAAACAGGAAACCAGGCAGAAAACAATACAAAGGTACCTGGTCCACTACCAGGGGGAGTGAGGGCCAGTTAGAAGCTCAAATTTCACCTGCATGCAGCCTACTTATGTAGTTAATCTTCACTTGTACCCACACATCTCTATTATAAAACAGAATTTTAAAAAGTAGCACACTGGCAGGGCGTGGTGGCTCAAGCCTGTAATCCTAGCACTTTGGGAGGCCAAGGTGAGAGGATTGCCTGAGCCCCTGGGTTCAAGAACATCCTGGGCAACTTGATGAGACCTCATCTCTACAATATTTCAAAAAATTAGCCGGGTGTGGTAGTGTGTACCTGTCGTTCCAGCGACTTGGAAGGATGAGGCGGAAGGAGCACCTGAGCCCAGGAGGTTGACCCTGGGGTGGCTGTGAGTGTGCCACTGCACTCCAGCCTGGGCGACGGAATGAGACTCCAACTAAAAAAAAAAAAAAAAATTAGCGTACCAAGTTTTTGAAACTGCCATTAATAATTAGGAGTGAAAGGCAGGTAATTATCACATAAATGCATTCAATAAATTTGGTACCTCCCTTTACAAACTTGTGAACTCATGCTGTTGGTATTCATTATAGCTTTGAGATTCAGGGCAGCAGATTCATAATGCATTTAGGACCCAATATAAATCAATTCTAAAGATGTATTTGACATTATTAGTTTTTCATGATGGCCTGGTTCTTTATGTCAATTTTATGGGACTCCGATGCCAATAAAATGAAACAGAGTTCCCTAAACCCAGCTTTATTTAATCTGTTCTTTTTTTCTTTTTGTGGAAAAGAACCCATGGGCTAATATGTTTTTGTTTGGTTTCATTTCCAGGAAATACAGAACAACAGATTGTCCTTGGGAATTTTACATTATGAGAATCACTAAAGGTTTTTAAGCTATTTACTCAAGAGCTTTTAAAATGTTTAACTTTTAACTCTGAATGCGGAGGTAGGGGAAGTAGCGGCAGAAAGTGGAAGGGGAATGGAAAAATAAGTCTATCAAGTGTTTCTGTTTGGGCTTTATAATTGAAGAGGGAACAAGCTCCTGACTCGATCTGTGATGGTGTAAAAGTACAGCTGAAGGGTATGGAGAAGGTACCTTCCAACCAGCTTCTCCCTCGCAACCAACTTCTCCCTCCCACATCATCATGAATACACCAAAACCAAAACCAAACAAAAATGAAGCAAACCAAAACAATCCTTTCCTTTTCTCCACTATTCCAGAGATTTAAGAAGATAATCTATTAAAATTCACAGCTTAATGTGGATTACTATAATTAGACATCCAATTTTTAACTTCTTAATAAGGATTTTCACTGACTGGTGACCTAGTGTTAATATTGGAGCAAATGGTCAGTCGGAGGAGAGCAAGTCTGATCCAGTGTCACAGGGAGAGTTTTGGGCTGCTAGGTCATGGTATTAGGGCATGTGTCCTTAGCAATTGCCTGATTTCTTTGAGCCTTAGTTTTCTTACTGGTAAAGCTGAAGTGATGACTTAATAAGCCTGTAGTCTTGTGAGGCTCAAGTGAGATGAATAATAATCACCATGACCATTCTGACACGGGATTGTGGTTATGTTCTCCCACAGAAGTAACATATCTAAATTAGGATTGAAAGCTGCTTACATGCATCTTTTTTTTTTTTTTTTTGAGTTGGAGTCTCACTCTGTCACCCAGACTGGAGTGCAGTGGCCGCTCCTGCCCACCGCAGCCTCGACCTGCTGGGCTCCGGCGATCCTTCCGCCTCAGCCTTCCAAGTGGCTGGAACTACAGGCATGCGCTACCACGCCCGACTAATTTTTGATTTATTGTAGAGATGAGGTCTCACCAAGTTGCCCGGGCGGGTCTCGAACCCGTGGGCTCAGCCAATCCACTCACCTCGGCCTCCCAAAGCGCGGGATTACAGGCTGAGCCACCGAGCAATCTTAAAACAACATTTTGTCTGTTTCACGTGCATCTATTTTGAAACAGTAATTCCAGTCTGTGGAATTAATAACAAAGATATAATTGGACAAATGAGAAGATATGTACATTCAAGGATATTAACATAGCTTTATTTTTAGTAATAATGGAAGCCAACGTATACTGGATACTTATTGTATGCCAGGCACATGCTTAAATGCTCTACATTTTAAAACTCTCTTAATTCTCACAAGCATTTGAAATAGCTATTATGATTATTATCCCCATTTTACATCTGAGGGAACAGACCCAGAGAGGTTAAGCAACTTGCTCTTGATTACACAGTAAGTGGCGCAGTTCTGACTCAGGCTGAGAAGCCAGAGTGAGTGCTCTTAACCAAAGAGCAGCAGCAGTGATGGAGCAAGACGGGGAAGAAACCAAAATATGAACAGTGGCTATTTCTGGATTGTGAGATTATGAGTACTATCTTTGTACATTTTCTTTTATTTAAATTTTAAAAATTTGGTATCACGAACACATGTAATTTAAAAAATTTCTATCTTATATTGAGATAGAAATTACATACCATAAAATTTACCCCTTTAAAGTGTACAATTTGGTGTTTATTTTTTTTATACCGGGGGTGTCAAAAAATGTATACACATTTTAAGAGATGATATCTACGTATTGCTTTTAGTTCGCTGTAATCAGAAGTGTCGGGATGTTGATGGTAACCACTCGGAGCACCTCTTGTAATTACAGAAGTCAAATGTGACTTCATCTTTTGTTTTTGGTATGTATTGAGTATTACAATTTTAATGCAGTTTTTTTCCTTTCTTAAAATACGTATACATTTTTGGCACCCTCTGTATGTTCATAAAATTATGTAATCATAGCCACTAATTCCAGAACATTGTCATCATCCCAGAAAGAAACCTTCTACTCGTTAAGTAATCACTCCCCATTTCCTCTTTCACCCAGCACCCGGCAACCACGGACCTATTTTGTATTTCTATGGATGTACCAACTCTGGATATTTCATATAAACGGAATCATACAGTATGTGGCCTTTTGTGTCTGGTTTCTTTCACTTATCATAACTTATCCACTGCCTCAGGCAGCCACAATGTCAGAAAAATTGCCTTTGGGCTTTTTGACAAACGTCCACAAGGAAAATGTGGTTAGCACTGGATGAGCTCTGAGTGAGGTCACACAAAGACAGCCTTGTGAGTGAGGTGTCTAGGGAACTACCAGACAAGCGACACAGTGACAATTCTTTGTGGGTGGGGCTTTGAAGGAGCTTAAATCCCACTACCCCTTTCAGTGGCTGCCACGCTGCTGGTTTTCACCATGATTGGTGTTCAAGGCTTGCTTCTGTGCTAGAGAAGGGAGGGTAAATAGGACAAGTTAAAATGTCACAAAGCTTGTTCTTTTTTTTGGGAAGAGACACTCGCTAAATTGCCGCAAGACTTTATTTAACTCCAGAGTTCTGAAAAACTTGATGCTGACCATTTTTGACCAGTGTTTTTCTTGCTTTTATGAAGAAGACAATTTTCAGGGGTCCTCACTGTCTTTTCATGTCACTTATAATGAGTATTTAAAAACGTATTATTTTGTGCAATATTTTATCTCAATTTTCTACAGTGAGTTAGTACTGTTATTGCATTAAGCAAGACATTATTTTATTATTATTTTGACTTAAAAACAATACCAATTTATTCTTTCACAATTTTGGAAGCTAAAGTCTGAAATCAAGGTGAATGCCGGGCTTTGCTCTCTCCAAAATCTCTAGGGCACTTTGGTGCACTTTACTTCTGTTTTTTTCTTCTTTTGAGTGGCTGTCTCACTCTGTCATCCAGGCTGGAGTGCAGTGGCATGCTCACAACTACCGAAGCCTTGGCCTCCTGGACTCAGATGATCCTTCTACCTCAGCCTTTCAAATAGCTGGAACAATAGGCACGTGTCACCACGCCCAGCTAATTTTTTTATTTATTGTAGAGATGAGGTCTTGCTAAGTTGCCCTGGCTGGTCTTGAACCCCTGCCAGGCAATCCTCTCACCTCAGACTCCCAAAATGCTGGAATTACAGGCATAAGCCACCACATCCAACTTACATTACTGCTATTATTGTGCACTTTATTTCTACTATTATTACATTGTATTATTGCAAATAATTATTACAATGTAATAATTATTAAAATGTAATGAAAATAATGAAATAATTATACAACTCGCCATTAAAAAAAGAGGTATGGACAGAAGTGGTAAACAAAATAATGGGTGGGCCATGCACAGACTAAAATAAGTGTCAGATTCTGACTTAAAGCCTGCCACCAGATGCAGCTGTACGATTAAAGAACATCAACTCAATTGCCACTCACTCATAGGGTTTTGGTGTGAATCTGCACACAATTCATTTATTATGGTCTCTATGCAGTCCAACCTCAATGATAATGTTAATCTGTATTTGCATCTGCTCCTCAGTGCTGAGCATCACTGCCTCAGCTCCACCTCAGATCATCAGGCATAAGATTCTCATAAGGAGTGTACAACCTTGCATGCACAGTTCACAATAGGGTTCGTGTTCCTGTGAGAATCTAATGCCACTGCTGATCTGACAGAAGACGGAGCTCAGGTGATAATGCCAGCGATGGGGAGTGGCTGTAAACAGATGAAGTGTAGCTCACCTCCTGCTGTGCTGCCCGGTTCCTAACAGGCCATGGATGGAACTGGTCTATGGCCCAGGAGTTGGAGACCCCTGCTTTAGGGGAAGATGCTTTCTTGCCTCTTCCAGCATCTGGTAGCTCCAGGCATTTGTTGGTTTGTAGAAGCGTCACTCCAATCTCTGCCTGTAATTCACATGTTGTTCTCCTGGTATCTCTGGAAGCAAGATATTTTTAATTAAGGAAAGCAATTTACTGAATAAATTCTCAGCTCTGGATTTTGTTTTTATTTTGTTTTTATTTTTGTTATAAAGAGTTAGCTTATAGAGTTCATAAGGACAGGAGCAGGAATACTTCAGAAGGAGTAAAGAGACAGTACTTACTGACTGTCAGAATCAGAATCACTGACTATTATTTTTTAAAGTTTTTGTAGAGACAGGTCTCATGTTGTTGCCCAGGCTGGTCTCGAAGTCCTGTCCTCAAGCAATTCTCCTGCCTTGGCCTCCCAAAGTGCTGGGAGAATTCACTGACTTTTAATTTTGTATAATAACAGATTTTAACCATTTAAAAAAATGAGATAAATCAGAAAATTTAAAGAGAATCAAACTTTTTATTACAAAGTAACTGTTCGATATTAAAAAGTGTGATATATAATAACTAGAGGAAGAACATCTCTTGTGAGTTTTATTTGAGTAATAATGATAAAACCATGTTAAATGTCATTCACTAAAGTGACTTTTTGGATATTTCAGATGGTCTAATCTATTATGTAACTTAAAAATCACTATGTATTAAATATCATAGTATTGAGTCCATAATGCAGGCTGGGTTGGTGGCTCACGTCTGTAACCCCAGCATTTTGGGAGGCCGAGGTGAGAGAATTGCCTGAGCCCAGGGGTTCAAGACCAGTGGGGCAACTTGGTGAGACCTCATCCCTACAATAAATCAAAAAATTAGCTGGGCATGGTGGTGCATGCCTATGGTTCCAGCTACTTAGGAGGCTGAGGCGGAAGCATCGCCTGAGCCCAGCAGGTTGAGGCTGCAGTAGCTGTGAGCATGCCACTGCACTCCAGCTTGGGCGACAAAGTGAGACTCCGCCTCAAAAAAACAACAAATAAAAAAACCTCCCCAAACCCCAAAGTCTTCTGAAAGTCCATAGGAGTTCAGCAATGAAATAAAATTGTTTTGGAGGGTGGTTTTTACTCCTGGCAAGGCTAAGACTTGGGAGTTTATATAAATGTTATTTGTTAAGACAGAGTAGGAGCTAATCGAAATAGATGACTCAAGTTCCAATCTCAACACTTCTAAAATATGAAGCACAATCTCACTTTGTCATCCTTAGCCATCAAATTACATCACACACATACACACTTCTCAAAACTAAATATCAAGAGCGACGACAAACCCTTTAAAAGAATGGAACACTGCACCCCAGAATATATCCGATACCAACGAAGCATGTGAAAAGATGTTCAACTAAACTATTAGGAAAGTACAAATTAAAGACACAATAAGATAGCACTACACACCAGTTAGAATGGCTAAAATTAAAAAGACTAACTATGCCACGTGTTATTGATGTGGAGCAACTGGAAATCTCATACATTTCTGGTGGGAATGTAAAATAGCACAACTACTTTGGAAAGCAGTATGGCAGTTTCTCAAAAAGCTAAGCACATAGCTGTCATACGAGCTCTGACAATTAAATTTTCATACTTGCCACCATGCACTTATGTTGACTGCACTGTACAAAAAACTTGGTAAAGTTTCATAATCTTGGCATATCAGTGTCACTGTACAGAAAACTCGGTAAGGTTTAATAACCTTGGCATATCAGCATCTCACTTCTGTGTTCGTGTTGACACATGGTGGTGTCTTGCTGAGTGGCATTCATTATTGCTGCATGTTTTTGTGTCCTGTTGCGAGAATGTCGGAGCTTGAATTAAAGCAACAAGCAAACATTAAATTTCTTGTTAAACTTGGCAAGAGTGGAAATGAAACCAGGGACATATTAGTCCGAGTTTATGGAGATAATGCCATAAAGAAAATCACAGTGTACAAATGGATTAAACATTTTTCTGAGGGAAGAGAAAGTGTCACTGATGAAGAGAGGTCAGGACGGCCAATAACAAGCAGAACTACCGAAAACATTGCAAAAATTCATCGAATTGTGCATCAAAATTGTTGGCGGACTGTGAGAAGCATAGCAGATCAGATAAACATCAATAGAGAAACAGGAAAATCATAACTGGAAATCTTGGCGTGAGAATGCAAAAATGGTCCCAAAGGAGCTCTAGCTTCATGACAATGCACCAGCTCACACAGCACTGTCTGTGAGGGAGTTTTTAGCCAGTAAACAAATAACTGTATTAGAACACCCTCCCTACTCACCTGATCTGGCTCCATATGACTTTTTTGTTTACCCAAAGATGAAGGAAGTATTGAAAGGAAGACATTTTGATGACATTCAGGACATCAAGGGTACTACAATGACAGCTCTGATGGTCATTCCAGAAGAAGAGTTCCAAAATTGATTTGATGGGAGGGACCAGGTGCTTGCATCAGTGCATAGCTTTCCAAGGGGAGTACTTTGAAAGTGACTGTAGTGGTTTTCAGCAATGAGGTAGGTAGCACTTTTTTTTAAGGATGAGTTCACGAACTTATATGACCAGTCATTCTACACCTAGGTATTTACCAGATAGAAATAAAAGCATATGTCTGTACAAAGATTTGTAGATGAATGTTTATAGCATCTTTATTTATGGCAGGCAAAAACTGGAAATAACCCAAATGATGCAACGTGATAAAATTATCTTGTCTAGGGTTTTTTTTGAATGCCTTTTGTGAGAACTGTCAAAGTCTAGGGCTTTGAAAAGCAATAACTCTTCAATACCTATTCAATTTCTCTAAGATTTTTGTTTACTTAAAATTTCAACCTCTTTTTTCATCTAGATCTTCAAATTTTTTATGTTTGGCATTCTCTGTTAATTTATTTGAATTGAACATTGAAATTTATTTTGCCTGACACTAATACTGCTATATCTGCTTTCTTTTTGATAGTATTTTATTTTAAAATTCTTTAAAGCTTTTTATTTTGAAATAATTTCAGACTTATAGTACAAAGAATTTCTATATACTCTTTATCAGATTCATCAAGCAATAGCATTTTATTATTGCTTTATCATTTTGTGTATGTGTGTGTATATACACACATTTTCTTCCTGAAACTATGAAAAGTAAGTTGTGAATATAAATGTGCCTTTATGCCTAATTAATTATGTGAGTTAGCTCCCTAGGGTCCTTCATAAGTGACCAGTGAATTATATTTGTTTTTAAATTATTTTTTGTTATCACGATACACTACAGATTTAAAATAAGCGGTGCATTTCAATTCACTGCTTTTATTCTTATTGAAACTCAAATTTCATTTTTGGCTAGCATCATCCTCTTCAGGTTGGCTCCCGAGTCTTTTTGAAATGACCCTATTAGTCTGTGATTGCTTTCGTACTTTCTAGTATAATAAGATATTCCAGGCACATCTTGAACATTTACTACCTCAAACCTGGAATCAGCCATTACTATCAGGAGCCTTTGTTCCTTTTAGTGAAAAATGATATTTAGAGTTAATAATCTGGACACTAGACACATTCATTGCTATAGGATTTGCTATTTTTGCAGGTGTTTTCAGGGTCAAGGCCAGAAAATTTTAAAACCTTTTTTTTTTTTAAAGATAAAATATACCTTGAGACTATACTGATATTTTCTTTCTTTCTTTTTTAAATTTTTTTTTGAGTTGGTGTCTCGCTCTGTCGTCCAGGCTGGAGCGCAGTGGCATGCTCACGACCACTGCAGCCTCGACCTGCTGGGCTCAGGCGGTCCTTCCGCCTCAGCCTTCCAAGTAGCTGGAACTACAAGCATGTGCCACCACACCCGGCTAATTTTTTGATTTATTGTAGAGACGAGGTCTCACTAAGTTGCCCAGGCTGGTCTCGAACTCCTGGACTCAGGCAATCCTCTCACTTCTACCTTCCAAAATTCTGGGATTACAGACTTGAGCCACCGTGCCTGTCAGAGACTATGCTAATATTTTCTATTTAAATTCAGGACATAGCCGGTCACGGTGGCTCATGCCTGTAATCCCAGCACTTTGGAAGTTGGAGGCCAACAATTTCAGTTCTCAATGGCATTACACCAACATAATTCATTTGCTTTATTCCAAAATACATACATAATAGTATTTATGTAACAATGTGGACACTAACACCAACTAAATGATTACTGAGAGTGGTTTCATATTTATTTTTTCAGTTCTGTTTTCTATAGAGAATATTATACTAATGATGTACAAAGTATTTTGTTTTCTCACACTCTTTTAACCATATTTTGCCTTCATATTTTAGATTCCTGATATATAAATATAATATATTTTATTGATACATAATTTTTACGTATGTATGAGGTGCATGTGATATTTTGTTGCATGCATGGAATGTGTAATGTTCAAGTCAGGGCATTTGGAGTACCCATCACCTTGCGTATTTATCATTTCTTTGTGTTGGGAACATTTCAAATTCTTTCTTCTAGCAACTTTGAAATATACAATTCATGTTGCTATTAAACACTGGAACTTATACGTTCTATCTAGTTGTATGTTTGTACCCATTGACCTTTCTTTTCCTTTCCTCTCACACCCATACACCCTTCCTAGCCTCTGATATCTATCATTCTACTCTCTGCCTCCATGAGCTCAACTTTTTTAGCTCTCATAAATGAGTGAGAACATGTAAAATTTATCTTTCCATTGTATGTATCTATTTATCTATCACATTTTCTTTATTTCTCCACTGATAGGCATTTAGATTGATCTCATATCTTTACTATTATGAATAGTGCTGCAATAAACATGCAAATGCAGTTATCCTTTAATATACTTATTTATTTTCCTTTGAATAAATGCCCATTAGTGGGATCGTGGGATTGTATGGTAGGTCTGTGTTTGTTTGGTTTTTTTTGGTGGGGGGTTGGGGGGATGGGTCTCACCATGTTGCCCAGGCTAGTCTCAAACTCCTGGACTCAAGTGATCTGTCTGCCTCAGCCTCTCAAGTAGCTGGGACTACAGGCACATGCCATGGACACCTGGCTTATTTTTAGTATTTGAAAAATCTCCACGCTGTTTTTCATAGTAGCTATACTAACATATGCAATGGGATACTATTTGGCCATAAAGAAGAATAAAATTATGTCCTTTACAGCTACATGGATGGAACTGGAGGTCCTTATGTTAAGTAAAATAAATCAGAATTTGGCAGTGAAGCCCTCTGGCTCTGGGCTTTTCTTTGTTGGGAGACTTTTTACCACTAATTCAGTCTCATTACTCATTATTGGTGTGTTTAGGTTTTGTATTTCTTCCTGATTCAGTATGGGTAGGTTGTATGTTTCCAGGAATTTGTTCATTTTCTTTAGATTTTCCAGTTTGTTACTGTAGTTATTCATAATAGTCTTTGATGATCTTTTGTATTTCTGTGGTATCAGTTGTAATATCTTCTTTTACATATCTGATTTTGTTTATTTGGGTCTCCTCTCTTTTTTTCTTGGTTAGCCTGGCAAGTGGTTTATCAATTTTATTTATTTTTTCAAAGAACCAACTTTTAATTTCACTGATCCTTTGTGTTTTTAAAGTTTCTATTTAATACAGTTCTGCTCTAATCTTTTATTATCTTTTCCTTCTACTGTTATTGGGTCTGGTTTGTTCCTTTGCTTTTCTAATTCCCTAAAGTGTATCATTAGGTTGTTTATCTGAAATCTTTCTGCTTTTTTTAATATAGGTGTTAATTGCATAAAATTACCTCTTAAGCACTGTTTTTGTTGTATTCCATAGGTTTTAGTATTGTGTTTTGATTTTTTGTTTGTTTCAATAATTTTTTTTTATTTTCTCCTTAATTTCTTCTGGAACCTGTTGATCATTCAGGAGCATGTTGTTTAATTTCCATGCATTTGTACAGTTTCCAGAGTTCCTTTTGTTATTGATTTCTAGTTTTATTCTATTGTGATCTGAGGAGATACTTGATGTAATTTCGATTTAAAAAATTTTTTTGCTCTCAGCATGTAATCCCAGCACCTTGGGATACCGAGGCAAGTGGATTGCCTCAGCCTGTGGGTTCGAGACCAGTCCAGGCAACTTGGTGAGACTTCATCTCTACAATAAATAAAAAATTAGCCAGGTGTGGTAGCACATTCCCGTAGTTCTGGCTGCTTGGAAGGCTGAGGCAGAAGGATTGCTTAAGCAAAAAAGCAGGTTGACACTGGGGTGGCTGTGAGTGTGCCACTATACTCCAGTCTGGGTGACAGAGTAAGAGTCCAACTCAAAAAAAAAAAAAATTTGTTGTGACTTGTTTTGTGTCTTAACATAATGAGAAGAATGCGTATTCTGTAGCTGTTGGATGAAATGTTTTGTAAGTGTCTTTTAGGTTCATTTGTTCTAATGTGCAGTTTTTGTCTTTTTTTTTAATTGAAAGATGTAGCTTATTGGACAGTAAATGAGAGAGAGAGACAGATTGGAGACTCACTTCCCTAAGGTAGGGGAAGGGGACATTAATGTGCAGTTTAATGATTCTCTGTTAATTTTACATCTAGATGATCTATCTATTGCTGAGAGTGGGGTGTTGAAGTCCCCAACTATTACTGTGTTGGAGTCTATCTCTCCCTTTAGATCTAATAATGTTTGCTTAATATTTGGATACTCTGCTGTTTGGTGCATGTATGTTTAGAATGGTTATATTCTCTTGCTGAATTTATCTCTTTATCATAATATAATGACCTTTTTGCCTTTTTTTACAGTTTTGGACATAAAGTCTATTTTATCTGACACAAGTATCACCACCCTTGCTTGCTTTTGGTTTCCATTTGTGTGGAATATCTTTTTTCATAACTTTATTTTCAGTCTGTGTGTTTTTATAGATGAGATGAGTTTCTTGTAGGCAGCATATAGCTGGGTCATGTTTTTTTTTATTTTATTTTATTTTTATTTTTTTGTTGAGTTGGAGTCTCACTCTGACACCCAGACTGGAGTGCAGTGGCCACTCCCAGCCACCGCAGCCTCGACCTGCTGGGCTCCGGTGATCCTTCCTCCTCAGCCTTCCAAGTAGCTGGAACTACAGGTGCGCGTTACCACGCCCGTCTGATTTTTTTTTTTTTAGTTGTAGAGATGAGGTCTCATCAAGTTGCCCAGGCGGGTCTCGAACCTGCGGGCTCAGGCAATCCACTCACCTCAGCCTCCCAAAGCGTGGGATTACAGGCTGAGTCACTGAGCCCGGCATGTTTTTTAATCCATTCAGCCAGTCTATATCTTTTGAATGGAAAGTTTAGTCCATTTACATTCAAGGTTATAATTGATATGTGAGGGAGTATTCCTTTCATTTTTACTAATTAATTTCTGGTTGCTTTGTATGTCCTTTGTTCTTTTTTCCCCTCTCTTATTGTTTATAATTGTGGTTTGGTGGTATTCTAAAGTGGTAACATTAGAGTTTTAAAAAAATCTTTCTTGTTTGTGTGTTTGCTTTACCAATGGTGTTTATATTTTCACGATGGTAGTTATCATTCTTTCACTTCCAGGTGTAGAACTCTCTTAAACATTTCTTGTAGAGTTGACCTAGTAGTGATGAATTCCCCGAGCTTTTACTTTTATGGGAGAGACATTATTTCTCTTAATTTATTATTTATTATTTATATTTTTAAGTGAGGGTCTCACTCTGTTACCCAGGCTGGAGTGCAGAGGGATGATTATGGCTCATTGCAGCCTCAAACTCCTGGGCTCAGACAGTCTTCCTGCCTCAGCTTCCCAAGTAGCTGGGACTATAGGCGTGCACCACCTTGCCTGTTTTTTTTGTAGAGATGGGATGTCACCATGTTGCTTAGGCTGGTCTCAAACTCCTGGGCTCAAGCAATCCTCTGACCCCAGTCTCCCAAAGTGCTGAGATTATAGGCATGAGCCACTATGCCCAGACTTTTCCCTTCATTTATGAAGGATAATTTTGCTGATTATAGTATCCAGTTGGAAGTTTTTTTTTTCTTTCTTACAGCAGTTTGAATATATCATCCTGTTCTCTCCTGGGCTGTAAGGGTTCTGTTGACAAATGCATTTTTTATATGATTGGGTTACTGTGCAGGTGATTCACTACTTTTTTTTTGAGTTGGAGTCTCACTCTGTTGCCCAGACTGGAGTGTAGTGGCCGCTCCCGGCCACCGCAGCCTTGACCTGCTGGGGCTCCGGCAATCCTTCTGCCTCCGCCTTCCAAGTAGCTGGAACTACAGGCACGCGCTACCACACCCGGCTAATTTTTTGATTTATTGTAGAGATGAGGTCTCAACAAGTTGCCCAGGCAGGTCTCGAACCCACGGGCTCAGGTAATCCACTCACCTCAGCCTCCCAAGTCACAGGATTACAGGCTGAGTCACTGAGCCCAGCAGAAGAGAACTTTTTGAATTGTATTTTTTTGGTGAATTTTTGAGCCTCCTGTAACTGGATGCCTAAATTTCTTGCTAGTCCTGGAAAGTTTTCATTTATTGTTAAATTTCTTAACATTTTATTTTCTCTTCATTGTCTGGGACACTGAAAATTAGAATATTTGGTCACTTTATAGTGTCTCATATGTCACAAAGACTTTGCTCATATTTTAAAACTCTTTTTTATTTATTTTTATCTGGCTGAGTTATTGCAAATACTCTGTCTTTGGAATTCTGAGATTCTTCTGTTTTATCCAGTCTATCGTTGAAGCTTTCAAATGTACTTTATATTTCATGCAACAAATTTTTTAGTTTCAGAATTTCTGGTTTTTTTTTAAATGATATCTATCTTGTTGGTAAATTTCTCATTCATATCATTGCTGTTTTTCTAGTTTATTTAAATTAAATTGTTTTTTAGAATTCTTGTATATGTCACTGAGCTTCTGTAGTATCCATATTTTGAACTCTTTTTCCAGGATTTTGGAAATTTCTTTTTGATGGGGATCTGTTGCTGGAAAATTATGTGTTCCTCTGGAGATGTCCTATTTCCTTGTTTTGTTATGCTTCCTGTGTTCTTACCTTGATATCTGCCCATCTGGTGTGATTGTCACTTGTTCTGATTTTTTGAATTTGCTTTTGTAGTGGAGGACTTTTTCTTGAAGCCGTGTCTATGGTGTTGATTGGGTAGGGCACTCTGACTTAAATTCTGGGGTCATGGCTTAGTGTATTCTCTGATTTTTTTTTTCTGGCTGTAAACAGCATGAGTGGTGTCTGTAATTTCCTTCGTGGCTTAGGTTGTGGTTGTTTGTGGAGGCTGTGAAGTTTTCTGGGGACTGGGAGGCCAGGTGGGCCAGTCTTTGGGCCTCAGTGATGGCAGTGATGAGCTGAGTGTGCCTGTTCTTGAACCTCGTGGTGGCATATACTGACAGTGGTGTTAGAGGATCCAAGCAGGCCAATTCTTGGACCTCCAGGTGACTTGTTCAGGTGCCAGAAATGGAAATGGTTGGTTGGTTGGGTGGGTGGGTCTCTAAGCTCCTGGGCAGTGGGCACGATGTGGGTAATGGCAGTGGCAGTAGTGGGGTAACCCTTCGGGACCCAAGCAGTTCATGCTTGTGTGGGTAGTGGGTAATGACACAGTGAGTGAGCCAGTATTCAGACCCGGAGGTGCTACATATAGGCGAGTGCCATCTGTGGTGGTAGCAACAGGTTGAGTGGGCCTGACCTCAAACCCCGGGAGGAGTGCTCAAGTGCTACTGGTGGTAGGCTGGGCTGGGTGATCCGCAGGGCCAGGATAGTGTGCATCGGACAGGCTCCTGGATGATATGCTTAGGTACTAGGGTGAGGGGTGTGGAGTTGGGCTGGGTCAACCTGTCTTCAGGCTCCTTGTTGGTGAGTGCAGGTGCTGGCTGTGGTAGGTAGGGACAGCGTGATCCTCAAGCTGCCAGTGGAATGCTCAAGTGTGGTTGACAGTGACTGTACTACACAGCCCTGCTACTAGGGAGGGCAAGGTTGTTTTCTGGGAGCAACCATAGACAGGGAGCTGGGGGGTGTGAGCTTTGCTTGCACCTTGACCCCACCAGCAGCCCATAGCAGTAGAGGTTGCAGGCAGTGGAATTTGGCCTCAGAGCATGTGAAGTGTAGCATGTGGCTACACTTCAGCTGGGAGGGTGGGTTGCTGTCTAGGACTCCTGTCTTGGCCACAGTAGCAGGGGAGGCTGCAATCCAGTGGGACTGGGCTTTCAAAATGGTACTGTGTTGCAGCTGCTTAGAACTCAGAGGTTAGTGGGACCCAGTATGAGTGCTCTCTCTGGAGCAGTGCCTTTGCATAGTTAGTCTTGGGGCTTAGGTGTTAGTCTTAGGGGCTATGTTAGTCTTGGGGCCTGTGAGGATTGAGAGGTTCTCCCATGCCTAGGCTTAAAGGAGTCTGTGGTGAGAATGTGAACCTCTGGACGTCTCTCACTTACCCTTTCCTTGCATTAGGAAGTCTTTCCAGACTCCTGGCCAATCCCAGCAGCAGAAGGTGCCTTATGTCTTCTGGTCACTTTTCTGTTGAATTCCAGTACTCTGTCTTAGATGATCTATTTGAAGTGTGATTATCTGTTTGCTATTTTGGTTCCTCTTCATGGAAGAGGCAAGTACTAGATGCATCTAGTAAGCCATCTTGAAGTTCCTCCTGCAAAGTATTATGTTTTAAAACATTTGAAAACATTCTTTTCTGTGCTCTTGCTACAAACTTAACAAGTAGATAAACTTTATTTTTGCTTGAATTTTTACATTTTTTTAAAAATTAAATTTTATTTTATAATTATGAAATATATTTATGCAATTCCAAGGTCAAATTAACAAAGTAAGATATATTCTAAAAGTCTAATTTCTAAATCTTTCCCCTTCATCATCCTGTTCCCTCCCTTCCCATGTAGACAATCATTAAAAAATTGTTCGTCTATTAGATAATAAATATACACTATACAACTTAGTTTCAAAATGATATGTATACTCACATAATATGTATATGTGTATATATATATATGAATGATTTCTAGGTTCATCTGATCATGTTCCTAGAACCTTTCAGCAAATTTTCTTTTTTCTTAGGGTAAAAAACAAATCTTCTAATGGTCTCTATTTGACCACTTTTTTTTTTTTAATAAGCAACTGTCTGTTACCTTCTGTACTAACTGCCACACTGGGCTTCTTTCTTGAACATACTTTGTTCTTTCCTGAGTTAAAGTAATTTTACATCCTGTTCTCTCTGCCTGGAAGGTTTTCTTCTCTTCTATTTCCCTTTCAGTTTACATAATTCCTACTTATTCTTCATATTTAAACTTAAAAGTCACTTTCTCAGAGAAACATTCTGTGCCTCATCAGATTAGATTGAGTCCTCGGTGTTATGTATTCTCTTAATACTCCATACTTATTCTACATTATTATTTATTACAACTGTAGTTTAAAATTTTAATGAAAAATTTCAAACTTAGGAAAAATAGAATAGTATAATAAGTCCTTGCATTTCTGTCACCTAGTTTTAACAATTATCAACTTAAAGTCAGTTTAAACTATACACAGATTATTTTGAAGGAAATCTTAGACATTATATGATTCGGTCACTAATCTTTTGGTATTATAATTATAATTTAATAATTAATTGTGATCTGTATTGTTCAGTGACTATCTCTGTTGCCACAATGGAAATTTCATGGGCTCAGGGATTTGAATGTCTTAGTCACTATTGCATCCCCTGGGGCTAGTTCAATGATGTGAATACAGTCAATGTTCAGGAGTATGTTGAATGAATAAATAAAATGTTACGAGATTATTAGAGAACACAGGAATATGCATTTAGCGTATTTAGAGTTCAGCAAGGCCTTTGACATCTTCTCCCACAGAATCTTTCTTAACAATATAGGCTAGAATTAAGAACAACGAGGAAGATTCATTTTTTGCTGAGTGATTGTATTGGATGGATTGATGAGGTTGTCGTTTTTAGTACAACAGTGGCAGAGGGCTCTTTCTATAGTCTTTTCTTGTTCCACAAATTCTTTTTATCAATGGATAAAGTAGAAAGAAGACATTCTTTTCAAATATGAAAGAGATAGGAAATATACTGAATGACTGAATCAGAATCCAAAAATGAGTTTGACAGCTTAGAGTGATAGAATACACAAATTTACATATATATATATATATATATATATATATATTTTTTTTTTTTTTTTTTAATTTTTTTTCCCCAGCTGGGATCTTACTCTGTCACCCAGGCTGTAGTGCAGTGGTATAAGCACAGCACACCACAGTCTCAAACTCCTGGGCTCAAGCAACCCTCCCACCTCAGCCTCATATGTAGCTGGGACTACAGGCACGCTCTCATGCATGGCTAATTTTTTGATTTTTTGTAGAGAAAAGGTCTTGCTGTGTTGCCCAGACTGGTCTTGAACTCTTTGGTCTTCCAAAGGGTTGGGAGGCATGAGCCAACATGACCCCAAAATGTAATAGTAATAACTTAAAAATCTTACACTTAAGTCTTAAAAAAATGCAATTGCAGAAGTTTATGTTAGGGGGAAATGTGGCTTACTTTAATCAGTACCTTGTATTAAAATACCTGGTGTTCACAATGTGATGTTGCCACTATGAAATCTGATGGTAGTCTTAGAATGTGTTACTCAAAGACAGCATTTAGAAGGAGTGAAATAATCACCCCAATATCTCTTGTTACTTAGATGGCTCCAGGAATATGGTATTTTGTTACAGGCATTAGAGACCTGGTGGTGTATTAGGAAGAAGTGGTTGAAGAACTGAGAATACTGAATGTGGAAGCTGGACCTGACCAGTGTTTTTTAAAAAAGAAAAAAAACTAACAGTACTTAAAAATTGTGAGACATCACAACTCTTTTTATAAATGGGAGGATCTGGCAACCATGGGCTTACACTGGGTGGAGACAGTTACCTGGATCTGGTTCACCGTTACTACCTTTAGATAGCGGGCTCCTCTTCTCTAACTCACCCGAGTTCCCACCACTCTCTGCTGTCTAACACCTTGCTGCCTTCACTCATGTTGGTATCTTTCTTGACTTTGTAAGTATTTGCATTTGCAAACTTTGGATAGGCCAGTCGGGTAAGGCTTGTCAGGGAGGAACTTAGACCACTGAGGCCAAGGTCATGAGGATGGATTTTGGCACAAGGTATGGAAGTCTTATCAATCAGGACTGCTCAAATGTAGAAGGGCTGCCCTCCGATTTTAGGAAATTTCATAAAGTCACAGCCCAGCCCCCTTTCCCTCTCCTGCCCTTTCCTCACCTCTTTTCTTCCTTTACCTTTGCTATTTGCTATAGACCGAAATGTGTCCCTTCAAAATTCATATGTTGAAGCCCCAACCGCCAAAGTGATTGTATTTGGAGATAGGGCATTTAGGAAGTAATTAAGGTTAAATGAGGTCATAAGGGTGGGAGTACTAATCCGATAGGATTAGTGGATTTATAAGAAGAGGAAGAGAGAGATACATCCTTGTCTTGTGAGGGCATAGCAAGAAGACGGCCATTTACGAGCCAGAAAGAGAGCCCTGGTCAGGAACTGACCATGCTGGCACCCTGATCTCAGACTACTAGCCACCAGAACAGTGAGAAAAGAAATTTCTGTTGTTTAAGCCACCCAGTCTGTGGTATTTTGTAATGGCAGCCTGAGCAGACTATGACCCCTTCTCTTCCCTTCTTTTTCCTCTCTCCTTCTCTCTCTCCTTACCTCCCTCCCTTCTCTGTTTCCTTTCTTCTTTCCCCGCTTCTCCCTCCCTCAAAGCAATCATGCCTGTAAGAAAATAGATTTCTAGATTGTCTTATAAATATACATTCCTTAGACTTTTGACTTACTTTTCTTCATATGGTGTTTCCTGTGTGTTTATCTGGATGAATGTGGTCCTGAACTACAACAAAGCATGAGTCTTATCTGAGGGTGCGCTTAAAAATCGTTTGTAAAAAATATAGATCCCCAGTTCTCCACATCCCTCATCTTGAGAGATTCTGACTCATCAAGTTGCTAAAATGGAGTTTGGCTAAGGGAGATTTGGAATCTTCTTAGAACCACTGCCCCAGCAATTATATTTAGGTCTGTTCAGTACCCAAATCACTGATTCTTCATTTATTCAGCAGTCACTGGCTATGTCTATGTGGAGAACCCCAAACAAAGCGAAACACAATGCTGTGAAGGCAGTAAAAGCAGTACCTGACTCAGTAGTGCCCGGCAAATGGAGTTTTGGGCATATTGGTCCAGTTTCCTGAAGATAACTACCGAGGGTCCTGGAGCAGAGAGGTTGCAGGCATGTGGTGACGTGTTGGGAAGGTGAACACAGAGAGAACAAGCCGGAAGAATAGACTCATTCACTTTGATGAGACGATAATTAACACTGGATTTTTGGCATTGTAAGGGTAGTGTGATAATTTCAGCCTTCCCACTTCTGTTGGATGTTGTGCTGACATGGCCTGGGACCGCTTACAGCTGCTGGGTATCACCTGCACTCAGCAAATAAATGCTTTCACTACTGTTGCATTGGTTGTTTAAAATCCCCAAAGGACAAGCAAGTGGTGAGTTGGAGGCACACAAAAATAGATCCCACTTGCTAAGCATTGTGTTGGGTGCTTTATATGTATTCCTCATGATTATGAAAATGAAAGAAAACTAAGGAGATTTTCAAACTAATTAAAATATGTAGTTATGTTTTTCTAAAATTTGTTTTTATTAAATAATGCACAGATGACAAACATTTGTAATATACATGTAAGGTTTAAAGAATGACAATAGAACAAAAACAAGTGCCCCCACAGTTTAAGAGCTGGAGCATTTCCTGTATTTTAGAACCCCCTAGAATGTTCCTTCCCAATTCCATTTCCCTCTTTCAGAAAGAACTGTTATCCTGAATGTTATGGTCAACATTTTCTTGTTTTCCTATTAAATTTTACCAATGTATGAATTCTTAAATAATATATTGTTTAGTGTTGCATGTTTTTGAACTTTATATAAATGTAATCATACAACATGTATTTATCTGTTTCTTGCATTTTTCCCCCCTCAACGTTACCTTCCTGATTCATCCATATTGAGGCAGGTAGGTATAGTCTATTTGTTTTGCTGCATAATATTTCATTATAGGAAAAGACCATATCTTACGCATCCATGTATCCATGGATTTTCAGATCGTTTTCAGTATTTTGCTTTTACAAATGTTGTTGCTATAACATCCTTGTATAAATCTTGGTGCACACATGCAATAATTTTCTGAGGATGAATGCTTATGTGTCAGTGAAGATTAAGTTGGGCTGTACGTCCTCTCTATTACTGCTTGTTCCCAGCAGCTATGGGTTCTGACATACCCAGGATTAAAGAAGTACAAAGTAGGAAAGGTCTTAATTGTTATTCCCTGGCCCTTGAAGCTGTTTAAGGCTAATTCTCTCTGGATTTCGTAGTGATCAGACTTCCTTGGGGGCACGTTAGTAGTTTCTCCAGAGACCCATTGCCGGGAATCTCCACTTGAAGATGCCCTGACGGGGTGAATGACCTTCTCTGGCTGTCACTTATGAGTCCCTCAATAACCCGTGGACATATGTCCATACATCTTTAGCATTTTCCTTCTGAGGTCCTCACACTATTCCAGGTGATCCTCGTTAGCATGATCAGAGACTGTTCCACTCCTGCTTGTCTTCCCACTGAATTTCCCCAGACGCCTCTTGTCCCATCATGAGAGAATGTCAGATGCTTGACAGAAATTGGAAGATAGGGCATTTTCAAAAGCTTTAAGACCATTTGAATTCACTCAAGTTATTATTTTAAATTATCTCGTGCATTTTTGGGGGCAACACCTATTAAAAATGAAAATGCACACACCCTTTGACCTAACAGTTTCACTTACAGTACTTTATGCTACAGGTATATCCACATACATGTATATCCCCACAAGTTTGCAGACTAGTCATTGAGACATTGCTTGTAAAGCAAACACTAGGAGGAACTTAAATCTCTATCAACAGGGAATGCATCCATGCAAGGTTATATTATGCAGTCATTAAAAATGAATAAAGTATATGTTGTAAGGGATAAACTCCAAGATACATTATTAAGTGAACAAAAGTAATTTGGAGGACAATGTGGATAGCATGCTACTATGTAAGTGTGCTAGAATTTTTTTTTTAAGTTGTAGTTTCCCTCTGTCACCCAGGCTGGAGTGCAGTGGCACACTCACAGCCACCAAAGTCTCTACCTGCTGGGCTCAGGCAATCCTTCCACCTCTGCCTTCCAAGTAGTTGGAACTACAGGCCCGAGCTACCACGCCCGGCTAATTTTTTGATTTATTGTAGAGACGAGGTTTCGCCAAGTTGTCCAGGCTGGTGTCAAACCCCTGGTCTCAGACAATCTTCTCACCTCGGCCTCCCAAAGTGTTGGGACTACAGGCTTGAGCCACCGTGCCCGGTCGGTGTGCTAGAATTTTTAAAGGCCATTGCTATGGTTTGAATACTTGTCCACTCCACATCTCAGGTCGAAATTGAATCCCCGTCACACTATTCCAGGTGGTCCTCATTAGCAAGATCCAAGACTGCTTCACTCCTGCTTGTTCTCCCACTGCATTTTTCCGATTCCCCTCATCCCCATAATGAGGAGATGCCAGATCATTAATGGATTAATGGGTTATCGTGAGAGTTGGGACTGGTGGCTTTAGAAGAAGAGGGAGAGAGACCTTAGCTAGCATGCCCAGCCCCCTCACCATGCGACACCCTGCTCCATCTGGGGACTCCACAGGATGTCCTCATCAGCAAGAAGGCCCTCGTCAGATGCGGCCCCTCTGCCTTTGACCTCTTAGCCTTCATAACCATAAGAGATTAATTTCCAGTTACTTTGTTTTAGATATTCTGTTATAAGCAATAGAAAATTGACTAAGGCATCTATACATCTATACTTGCAAATACATTTCTGGGGAGATATACAGCAAACTGATAACACCGATAAAACTGGTGGTAACACCACTTCTGAGGAAGTGAATTATGGTATGGTGGTCAGGCATGGAGGACAACCTACCTTTTACTGTATATAATATACTATTTTGTATTTTTCGCTTTTTTTTTTTTTACAATGTCCATAATTTTGTAAAAATGCAAAAATTTTTAAAAATAATTTTTTAAAAAAAAACAAGTTTAATTTGAATATTAGTCTTATATGTTTAGTATTTGGATTCTGTAGCATTTAACATTGAAACTTTAACTTATTAATTTTTTTCTAAAATGACTAGAAGAATTGTATTTACAATGTAATCAATAGATACATACAAAAAAGGGAAGATGACTGGATATATATTTATTTATATATCATATTTATATATTATTTATTTATATATTATATACCCTCTGAAGATGACTATATTTTGAACACACAGAATCTGGGGCGTCAGTAGGAGACAGGCAGATGAAAACGTCTTACAGGCACTCGGGAATGTGGACTGGGGCACTAGTCGGGACTGAAGTTTGGTTGAAAAAGATTGAGTAACCTTCCCAAAAGAGACAGTGTAGAGAGGAGAGAATGGGCTATGAACATAAACAAAGGGAGCACTGACATTGGGCTCAGAGGAAGAAAGAGAAGCCAGAGAAAGAGGTGCAGATCTGAGAGCGAACAGCTTTCTAACAATCATGGGAGCAGATAATATGAGGAAATAAGGATTGTTGGTGGTGGCTTGCTGCAGAGTCTGAGGAGAATGAAAACTGAGAAAAATAGAATGGATCTGATCTTTCAGTTGTTATCAAGAAAGTACTTTCTGCACATGATTAGGTAGTGAGGCGATGGAGGCTGTGAAAAAGGAACTTGGTAGAGAAGGGAAGGAGGAAGGGACAAGAATGAAGGTCAATGGAGGTAATGTGTGTATATTTTTTTGAAGATGGAGAGCAGCTCAAACCATTTACATATTGACAGGAAGAAGTCACGGATGAAGAATGAAAAGCAATAAAATATAGTTAGGTTGAGGGGATTATTGATGGAGTAATAGATGAGAATAAGGGCCACAGAGGGGGACTTTCACCTTGAAACAGAGGAAGGTCACCTTTTTTTTTTCCATGACAGCAGTGAAGGAAGGGAGGGTGGACAAGAGATAGGAAATGATGTTAATGTAGAAACTCCTCCACATTTTCAATAAAAGAATAAATAAGATCATCTGCAGAGACTATGAAGATCGGACTAGAAGGGGGCTCTACTCTATAGGATAGTCTTGAAGGTTCTTTACAAAAATTTTTAGTTTTAGGGACAGAGTTTCACTCTGTCTCCTAGGCCAGAGTGCAGTGATATGATCATAGCTCACTGTACTCTTGAACTCCTGGCATCAAGGGATCCTCCCGCCTCAGCCTTCCAGTTAGCCAGGACTGTAGGCACTCACCACCATGTCTGGCTATTTTTTATTTATTCATTTATTTTTGTAGGACAGAGTCTCGCTGTGTTGCCCGGGCTGGTCTCAGCTCTTGGCCTTAAGTGATCCTCCCACCTCCTATTTCAGTCTCCTAAAATGCTGAGATCACAGGTGTGAACCACCGTGGCGTCCAGCTGGGTCTTAAGTTAACAATGCAAGTGGTTTGCAGCAGCATGGCATAATGGAAGGAACATTAACTTTGGAGCTCCAAAGACCTGAGTTTGAGTCTAGGCTTTATTCCTTATTAAGTTACCAAATTGATCTTTCTCAAGTTCTTTGTAATAAAACTAGGACAACGATATCTACTTTGTCAAGCTGTTATGCAGATTCAATGATAGAACATGTTAATTTTAGTTTCAACAATCATTTATTAATCTCCATCATGTGCCAGATACTACATTAAGTCTTTA
Organism: Tarsius wallacei; assembly: GCA_963574415.1. NCBI lineage: Eukaryota > Metazoa > Chordata > Mammalia > Primates > Tarsiidae > Tarsius > Tarsius wallacei. The sequence continues at coordinate 33,038 of CAUYQG010097497.1, forward strand.
TCCTTAAGAAGTTTTAAGTTTAGTAGGGAATATGCTTTCAAGTTTTATTTTGGGGCAAAACATCAAATTTGCAGAATCATGAAAGGACTTGCTAACTACTTTTCTGTTTGCGTGCTTTTAAATACTAGATCAAGGCTGGGGGCAGTGGCTCATGCCTATAATCCCAGCACTTTGGGGGGCCAAGGTGGGAGGATTGCTTGAGCCCAGGAGTTCAAGAGCAACGTAAGACTGTTCTACATAGTGAGACCTCTCTGCATAGTGAGACCTCGTCTCTACAAAAAATTCGCCAGGCATGGTGTCTCATGCCTGTAGTCCCAGCTACTCAGGTGGCTGAGGTAGGAGGATTGCCTGAGCCCAAGATTTTGAGGCTTCGGTGTGCAGTGATCCTGCCACTGCACTCCAACCTGAACGACAGAGTGAGACCCTGGCTAAATAAATAAACAAATAAGTAAATACTAGATCAGATTCTGCCTGAAGTTTTTATTCTGGCTGGCCTGGGTTTAGCCATTTCTCTAAGGCACTGAGCTGCTGATCTGATCCCTTGCCCTTTGGCCGGTTGCCCTTGGACTGCTGGCCTCTTCAGTGGTGACTCAGTTTGTCTCGTTCTTATCTCTGCAATAAGCTTGATGAGTAGATATATTATTTTTGTCTTTTGTTGTTGGTATTGTTGTTGGCAGCAGCTAAATGTGGGGTTGTTTAGTTTTCAAATGTTCTCCAGAGGGAAATCACCCCAGACTGAGGACCTAAAAACAACTGGCCAAAATCATGAACAGTAATGAAATTTATTCATTTATGATCTCCATTACTTTTAGGGAGAATAAGTAAAGACACGCATCTTTGATTAGGGAGAATGGAATTAATTGTGATAATTGGACTTGGAGCGTGAGTCTAGAGGAATATTAAATTAAATTCTAACAGAAGTGCTTTTGCAAAAATATGATAAATTAAAGCTTTAATTTGTGTACTCTAGTTGCTTAAGTGATTGTAACATCCTTGAGGCATTTAACGACAGTGAAATTGTTCCAGTGTCATCAGTAATTTGCAATGAAGAGCAGCACGTCCAGATTGGAGTTGGGTTAATTGAAGCTCGTCACCAAGGAAAGAACAAAACATTCTGACCAATATCGGGATTGTATAATAGACATCCTTCTCTTTTTCAGTCCTTTTCCAATGCAGCTGAGCATTTCACACAGTGTGTTGGATCAATAAGGATTAGGTTGGCTCCATTTCTAGGACTATGTAAATACCAACCTGTCAAAGTTGGCGACAGGGAGTCCATAGATGCTTCTTTTTCATATATGTGACCTCTCAGTTCTCCCAGGCAGGCCAATCTGTTTTCCCCTGAACTGATCTATTGCCCTGGTTGTCAGCCTTGCATGAGGACTATTGCAGTGTCCACGAACATCAGTAGAATGTTCCAGCTGACCTTTGAAGAAAGGTGGCAAAACAAAACAATACAACAACAAATACCAAATAAACCACCACCACTACCAACAAAAAAAAAAATTGGCCAGTGTCAAGATATCTTTAGTGGTTAATAATGATTTTCTTTAGAAACGTTGTGATTCTGTTAAAATAGAAGCAGACCAAAGATTAACTTGCTTCGAGTGAGATAACGCATGAAAAGCACCCACTTAGCACAGAATCTGGCACAAGGTCAGTGTTCAGGAAAGACTAGCTCTCATTACCATTAGTTTTACGATTTGGAATGAATGTCACCCATTTCCTCCTCCTTCTCCCTTTTTGGTCTTCATGCACATCTGCCCTTTTACTCCGAACTCAGTGGTGTAAAGGTAAAAACATCCATTCTCGTTTCTGAGGACTGACTGCCCTGATGTGAAAGGTGACAGGACAGTCAGCAGCACTGGAAACCCCACTCCAGATTCTGGGTAGTTTCGCTGGGTCAGCACAGCCTTGCACACCAGCAGCTGGCTGGAAGTTTGAGGTTATGTTCGGCATTGGCCTACACTGGGGAATTGCTATGCACAGCCAAAAATCTTCCCTGGCAGCAAGGAGTGGAGAGCAGCCCTGCTTAACAGCATTCCTTTAAATGATGTACTTGTAAGCTGGAACTTAAATGCCTGCACGAATAAGGCAGCCAGTTTTTGAATAGTCAAAGCATTCTATCAACAAAAGATCATGATTCAGGCCAAGCTTGAGTCACTACTTTTATGGTTCTGTTCAACCACCTTGTTGTTAGGAGGATTTGGAACTCTGTAAGTTCTAAATCAACTCTTATTTCAATGCAGATGGCTCCTTGTTTTGAATCATATTCTTTATATTCTTGTGCCTCAGACTTGGCATATCTAACTGCCTGATGGACATTTCTACTTGGATATCCAGCTATTAACACCTGTTCTCAACTTCCTTATTTTCTATCTGTGTTATCACCATTATTGAGAGACTGTATATGTAGATAGTGGTTAAAAGTGAGGGCTTTGGAGGCTGACTGTTGGGTTTCAAATCTCTGCTGTGCTACTTACTAGCTGTGCAGACTTAGCTAAGTTATTTGGCTTCTTGGGGCCTTCATGACCTCATCTGTATTATAGGGATAATAATAACACATTCCTCATCAAGTTGTTGTAAGCATTGAGTTAAATTGCTTAGACCAATGCCTGGCATGTAATCGGCATTTGAATCAGCTTGGTTGTATTAGGCTGAAAGTAACAGAACGTCAATTAACAGTGGTTTAGACAGTAAATACATTTAATTATCTTATGTAACTAGAATTCTGGCAGTGGGAAGTTCCAGGTTCGGTGCAGCAACTCAGTGGTGCCACCAAAGAGCTCTTTCCATCTTTCCCTTCTGCCTTCTTTAGCATGTTGGCTTTTCATCCTTATGGTTATCACATTGTGGTCATCAGGCTGTTGCAGCTCCAGGCATCATCAAGGCAGGAAGAAGGGGAGAGGACAGGGGCAGCATCCACCGTCTTTTTCATCGAAAAGTGAAAGTTTTTCCAGAAGCCTCCCAAAGAACTTCTCCCTACATGGTCTCACTTGGACTAAGTCACACGTCCACCCTTGTCTGTGAAGGAGGCCAAGAAAGTGACCGTCTAGTTTTCCAGTCTCTGTATTGAGAGATAAGCAAGAAAGAAGAGGGTTGGGTGTGCTTGTAGAGGTAGCCAGGCCACGGTGACTGCCATAAGATTAATACATGTTAGCTGTTACTGTTATTATCGAGAGATGCTGACAGGGTGCAGTGACTCACATCTATATTTCCATCACTTTGGAGGCTGAAGTGAAAGGATTACTTTAGCCCAGGAGTTCAAGACCAGTCTGGGCAACATAATGAGACCTTGTCTCTGCAAAAAATTTTAAAAAGTAGCCAAGTGTGGTTGTGCATGCCTGTAGTCCCAGCTACTCAAGAGGCTAAGGCAGGAGGATTGCCTGAGCCTAGAAGGTGAAGGCTGTGGTGAGTTGTGATCGTGCCACTGTACTCCAGCCTGGGCAACAGAGTGAGACCCCGACTCAAAAGGTAAAATAAAAATAAAGTTAGAGATGTTGAAGTTATTTTTCGTACCCCCCTTTTCTTCTCTTACAAACACTCCATCACCAAGTTTGAGTCCTCCTTCTCAAGGTTTTCCATGCCCACTCCTTCCCTTCCTTCATACTATTCCTAGTGTTTCAGGTCTTATTTATCTCATGCATGGAAAAAATGCAACAGCGTTCCTTCTGTCTTCTCTATTTCTGGTTTCTCCGTGCTCTGGTCCTTCTTGCACTCCACTATATGAGTCTTCATCGAGCATCTTTATTGCGCCATCTGCCCACCTGTCCCCGATCCCTCAACCCCTTGTCTACAATAGTTATTCTTAAACATCAGTGTACAGCAGAATCACCTGGGATGCTTGTTAAAAATCAGATGTCTCTTGAAAAGCAGGTGCTGAGGTTACAAAATAATATGTTCCCCAGGCACTCACAGTATAATGGGCAAGACAAATAAAATAATTATAATCAAGGGTATTGTCATTTCTTTTCTATGCCACTCATTTGGTACAATTAAATATATTGTTTTACACATGACCCATTATTAGTTGTCTTTTCATGTATATACAAGTCTTACCTCTTTCAGTAGATCAGACATTCCTTGAAGGCAGAGGTTATGTAATACCATCTTACAGCTCTCACTAGACCTAAAACATTCAACAACAACAAAAAATTGTTAGATAAATAAGTGGTACTTTTACAAGATATTCAGTGGGTGCTTAATAAATGGTGGACAGATCCAGCAAAAACATTGGAAAACTCAGAAAAATAAGACCGGTAAACAAACAAACAAACATCTGTTTAATAGTTATATAGTTTGAAGTGACAATTACTTTTGGCTGAAAAATGGCTACAACTAATAATGCAGATCTTACATGAATCAAATGGAAACATATAGTGTGAATTTGCCATAAATACAAGGCTTCAAGGTATTCAAGGACATCAGTCATCAGTCATTCTTTGTTTTTTGTTTTTTTTTTTTGAGTTGGGGTCTCGCTCTGTCGCCCAGACTGGAGTGCAGTGGCCGCTCCCGGCCACCGCAGCCTCGACCTGCTGGGCTCCGGCGATCCTTCCGCCTCAGCCTTCCAAGTAGCTGGAACTTCAGGCGTGTGCTACCACGCCCGGCTAATTTTTGATTTATTGTAGAGATGAGGTCTCGCCAAGTTGCCCAGGTGGGTCTCGAACCCACGGGCTCAGGCTCTGTTGCCCAAGCTGG
>CAUYQG010097500.1:0-14736 GCA_963574415.1 Tarsius wallacei
GGTGGTCTGGATTGACCTGCACGAAGTTAGGGTTTTGATGGTCTTGCTTTTCCACCTTCCTTACGTGACTTTTTAGGCTGTTAACTTGTGATCTTTCCTTTTTCTTCACGTGCGTTTGTAGAAATATGAATTCCCCTCTTACTACTGATTTCATGGCATCCTAGAGATTTTGGTAAGATGTTTCTTCATTTTCATTTGTTTCCAGGTATCTTTTAATCTCTGTTTTGATTTCCGTGCTGACACAGGAGTTTCTTAGCATCATGCTGTTTAGTGTCCATGTCTTTGTGAGTTTTGGGGGGAACTTTGTTGGTGTTGATATTTATTTTTATTCCACTGTGTTCCAAGAAGGTGCATGGCAAGATTTCAATTTTACAAAATTTGTTTATGCTTGATTTATGGCCAAGGATGTGGTCTTATCTTAGAGTACGTTCCATCCAGTGATGAGTAGAATGTATATTCTATGGTCATTGGGTGGAGTGTTTTGTAGGTATCAGTTAAGTCTATTTGGTCAAGAGTCACATTAAGATTCCAGATCTCGTTGCTGATTTTTTGTCCTGATGATCTGTCTAGGATTGTGAGTGAGGTATTAAAGCCCCCAGTTATGATAATGTTAGAGTCAATATCTTTTTTAAGTTTGCCTAGAAGCTGCCTTATGAAAGTTGGTGCTCCTATATTGCGTGCACATATGTTTAAGATGGATATTTCTTATTGATGAAATGAACCTTTTATCATTATGTAGTGACCTTCTTTGTCTTTTTTAATTTTTAATAGCTTAAAGGGTATTTTGTCTGATATAAGATTGCAACTCCAGTTTTCTTTTGTGTTTCGTTCGCCTGAAATTTTGCTTCCCATGGTCTTACTTCGAGTCTGTGAGTGTTCTTTCTGGTTAGATGAGTCTCTTGGAGATAATAAATTGTTGCCTCATGATATTTTATCCATTTTACCATTCTATGTCTTTTCAGTGGTGCATTTAGTCCATTCACATTCAGGCTAATTATTGAAATGTGAGTGTTTATCCCTGTCATAAGGTTTTTATAGAGTTGTTGTTGTTCCCATTTGTTGTCTTTCTTTTGATTTTTGGGTTAATTCATATGTGTTTTCAATCTTTTTCCTGCACTCTTTGAAAAGCATTGTCGTTCTTTTTTCCCTTTTCTTCTGTGTTTAATACTTTCTTAAGTGTTTCTTGTAGAGGTGGTCTAGAGGCAGCATAAGATCTTAGGGATTGAATGTCTGGGAAAGATTTTACTTCTCCCTTGCTAATGAAGCTTAGCTTGGCTGGGTAGATTATTCTTGGTTGAAATTGTTTATCTTTGAGCACTTGGAAGATTGGGCTCCACGCTCTCCTAGCCTGAAGTGTTTCTGTAGATAAATCTGCTGCCATTCTAATTGGTTTTCCCCAGTAAGTAGTCTGACCTCTTTCTCTTGCTGCCTTTAGGATTTTTTCTTTTATACCTACTTTGTTTAGGCGAATTATTATGTGTCTGGGAGTTGGTCTTCTCATTTGTTGTCTTGCAGGGGTTATCTGGATCTCTTGTGTTGAATTTTCACACCACTGATGAAATGAGGGAAATTTTCTTGAATGATTTCTTGGAATGTTTGTTCCAGGGTGGTCTTGTCTCTCTTTCTGCCTCAGGAGGTCCAATTACTCTTAGATTCAACCTCTTGAAATAATTGCTCATCTCTTGAAGTTTTTGTTATGTCTTTTTAAGCTTCTTGTGTATGTTTTTGACAGTTTGAGTTGCTTCTATATTTTGGTCCTCAAGCTCTGAGATTCTTTCTTTCAGAGACACAAAGACAGAGAATTAACATAATACTATAAGAAAGGGATTAGCAGTAGTAGGAAACTGCTAAGGGAAGGGAGGGTGGGATTGGCAGTTGAGAGAAACTGCCATGGGAGTGAGGGTCACCCTTCATCAGTAAGGGTACCTGCATAATGAACATTTGTATACCGAACCCTGAATTGTACCCCACATCTTTAAAATTAAAAAAGGAAAAGAATTATTTTAAAAAAGTAAAAGTCAGGGCTCGGTAGATCAGCCTGTAATCCCAGCACTTTGGGAGGCCGAGGTGAGTGGATTGCTTGAGCCCGTGGGTTCAAGACCTGCCTGGGCAACTTGGCGAGACCTCATCTCTACAATAAATCAAAAACTAGCCGAGCATGGTAGCGCATGCCTGTAGTTCCAGCTACTTGGAAGGCTGAGGCGGAAGGATCTCCGGAGCCCAGCAGGTCGAGGCTGCAGTGGCCAGGAGTGTCCACTGCACTCTAGTCTGGGCGACAGAGTGAGACTCCAACTCAAAAAACAAAACAAAACAATAACAAAGTTAAATAGAAACTCTAGAATTAAAAAGTAAAATACTGGAAAATAAAATGGTTATATAGTGGAGTAGACATAGCTGAAGAAAGACAGCAAATTAGAAGATAGATCTGAGGAAATCATTCAAACTATGATGCAAATAGGTGGAATATATTTTTTAGAAGAGCAAGAAAATATATATCCCTAAAGGTATATCTTTTTTTAAAAGCAAGAAATATTGGGAATTAGTGAGCTAAAAATTATATTCAGGAAGCTAGAAAAAGAAAATCAGAATAAACATAAAGAAAATTTTAAAAAAGAAATAATAAAGATAAAAACAAAAAATAATGAAGCAGAATACAATAAATCTTGGAGATAATTAACAATACCAAATGCTAAATTTAAAAAAAAAAAAGTACTTTTGGACTACAAAGAATGCAATTTTTGTTTACAAGATAGGACATAAAGTTTTCTACATATCTCTATATGTATTAAATTGAACTTGTTGACTACAGTCTTCAAGTATTTTATGTCCTTGCTCACTTTTAGTTTTTGTTTTTTTTTTAACATGTGACTCTCTCACCATTCTTTGTTTTTAACCACTTTTTTTGTATTTTTAGGATTTCTTTTTTTGGGAAGGGGGATTTTTGAAAAATAAAGTCATAGATGTGATCACTTATATCTCAGGCTCGCTATATCTTCGCTGATGAAATTGGGCATTTTGTAATTTCAGATTCTTTCTCCTCTTTAATTCTGACTTTAAACATTTCTCTTGATTTTACTCAAATCAGACATACAAGGAGCTAAAACCATTTTAGAGTCAAACACTATCACATTTATAACTAAAACACTAAGTTATATTTGGAAAATTTAGATATCAGTTCCTCTTACTTATTCTTGTTCTTTGTAGGATATTATTAATGCAGTTCTCATGTAGTCTTCACCTTTGTGAAACATCAACTGAAAGACTATGAAAATCTTATATCCAAGTAATCAACCCATTCGTGAAGAGAAGCCAGAATTCATCAATGTTATTAATGAGTCACAACTTTTGTTTCTCAAAGTGTAAAATTCTTGTGCATATTGATTGCAAAAATGACATCTTTCTCTACCCATCCCAGCTGCTCCATCCTCTTTGCAATATTTCTTTGCACCAACTCCCACCGAGAGTTGGAGTCTATTTCCCCACTCTTGAATATAAACTTGCCTCATGATCTGCTTTAGCCAATAGAATATGCCAGTTCCAAACCTAAACCTAAAGAGGTCTTGAACTTCTGATTCACTATGGAAATAAGTCCAGATTAACCTGCTGGAGAATGAGGGACCATGTGGAGCATAATCAAATTGCCAGCTGAGTGCAAATGAATGGGCAAACCCAGGCAAAACCACCCAAGCCAAACATCCACTGTCCCAAGATTCAAGAGGAAAATAAATGTTTCTTACTGTATGGCATCATGCGTCGTATTGTGCCATATGGCACAACACCTATGTACATACACAGTTCCATATGTATGGAAGTTTTGTGATTAATTTTGCAGTATTATAACAGTAATAAATAACTGGACATTCTCCAAAACATTTATTGCACTGGATGTAAACTCACTTTTCATGAAACTCATTTATCTATGTATATGTTTTTGGTATCTGTTTTTATATCTATTTTATTGAATAGGATCTCTGCTTTATTGGGAGTTTTGTGAATTTGTATTTAGTTTGTCTGTTTGGCAGGGGAAATAATTTCTCTTCCTACTTCCTTAGCAGGTGCTGTGTGAGAACTCAAACTGAAGGAATGTGGTTGCTAAATAATCACCTCTATCATCTAAGTTTTCAGACATCAGATGGCCACACAGGCAAATATAGCTGCTTTCCTTGCTCTGTGAATCAGCAGAGTCAAACATAAACTTAGGGACCTTGCCAATGCCCACCACAAACATGCTTTAGAGTTGTAACAAGCAGCATCTTTTGAAAACAGCTACTGTTTAGATGGAAAAAAAAAAAAACATAGACCACTGTCCACACTCTGGCAGAAGAGCTCAATCTCAAAAAAGTAAAATAAAATGGAATCAGCTGGATGATCACATTTTCAATTTCCACAATTTGGTGAGCATCATATGATTCTCTACTTTACTACAGATGCTGGGCACAATAACAGATTACACTTATCATCTCTGTGGGGCAAATAGTATTTTCCAAGTTGGGAAAGGGAAAAAAGTTATGCTAAACAGAATTCTCACAAAAGAAGTTCAAGAAAGAAGATTGGATTTAATTGAGTGTTGCTCCCATTGCATCTATAATGCCTATTGTTGTGATAATCATAACACTCTTCCACACTATATTTCCATGAATAATTTTAAATAAGACATATGGCAAAACAGAAGTAGAAGTAAGATTGAAACTGACAATATAAACTACTTTGAATGTATCTCAGATCATCATTCTTACATTTTTCAAAATTATTGTTGAAAAATAAATGTTTACTGTAGAAAGTTTAGAAAATATAGATAAGCATAAAAGGAAATTTAAGTTACCAATAATTTTACCACTTAGATTTATTTTACATATAAATGTATGCATTTTCTAACATATATCTTAATAAATATATTGATAGTGAATATAATTCACCAAAATTGAGCAATAATTTGCATGACAATTTTTTCACTTAACATAATATTGCAAACCCTCTTTATGTTATTAAAAATTGTCTGACAAGATCGTTCATTATGTAGACATACCAGCATTTGTACAGCCATCTTCCCACTGTTGGGCATTTATGTCATTTAAATGTTTTCACTATTTCATCACAAAGCTGTGATGAGTAAACATCCTTATAGCTGAGTTGTTGAGCACATCTGTGATCTTTTGGACAAATTCCTTGAAGTTCTCTCTATCCATATATCATTCTAGCTAGTCCTCTCTATCCATATGTCATCCTTATCTCCCAGGGTTAGATTCTGTTTGTCTTTGACAATCACTTTGGTGTTGCAATATTGACTCAAGTATTGCTCTCCTTGGCCCTCTGCCTTTCATGACTTAACCTCCTCTGAGTTAAGAAGGGCACTCTACAAACTGCAGAAGCAGGAAAATTTTCTTCTTGGCATCTCTCTTCCTAACCTTACAGCAATCTTTCTCCCCCCAAAATTCAAAGTCTCTCACCAACCACCCTCCACTAGCAGATTCGAAAGTCAGGTTATTAACTAATTCATACCAAGTTTTAAAGCCCTAAGGAAATTTAATGTGTTATTTTTTTCATTGTTGCTGAATTTAACCGTGGAAAAGTCTATGATACAACGGAAATGTAGCTTCCAAATATCAGAAATAGACCTATTAAGGAAATTAAGGGTGAATGAACAATGTCCCTGGTATGCTTTGATTTATAGGTTGTGTAAATCAAAATGCAAGTAGCAAGTGCAAAACAACATGTACAATGTGCTCTAGCTATACTAAGTATTTGTATGTGATTGATATACTTTGCTTTTATAAGCTTAAAATAATTCTACCAAGGTACAGAGGAAACAAGTAACATTCATTGATTTTGAAGAGGAAAACTAGAGGATTGAAAAACTAGAATGGGCAAAAGTTGCACTTGAAATCTGAAATATAATTAAATATATTTATTTATTTCAGGCAGGAGAGAATGAGACAGACAGCTTGAAAGATAAATATATTTATCTATTTCATTATATGTTTGAAATAAAAAAAAACATTTCTTGCCTTAAGATCCTATCCTTGTGTATGCATTACATATTCAAAAAAATTAATTAAATCAAAAACTAAAGTTCATGATATACACTGCTTCTTACTTCATGAAAAGACAAATTCTACAAAGATTTAAAAGAAATATTTATGACAAATTGTGTAAATCTATTTTCTGTGTTCCCCAAGAGGAAAACAGGAACCAAGATACATTGGCCAGAAAGGGTGTCATCTGACTTACAAAAAAAGTCATCATATTGAACTCAGTAGAGAAAGGGAGCAGTTGTTAGAAATAAAAGAGACTAAGGGGATAAAGTTAATTCTTCTCAAACATGAAGATCACACACTTTTCTGCTCCAATAATTAAATTAAACTATTTTCTTATTTTCTGTCTATAGTAGCAAGACTCAGTTTATTGTGGCATAAAGGGGAAAAGAGACCAAAAGACATATTGGAATATAATTCCAGCAGATAACCATCAGTATAAGAGAAGAGAGCATTCAGAAGATCAATTTTCAGCTCCCAAGACCATTTATTTCACACTTCTGTCATCTCTGGTTCCCTTTCCAGCATTCTGTCAACAGTTTCTCTCTGCCAAAGACACACATTTAGCATCCAAAAGAAATGATAAAAGATATCCAGCTCCCACCTATGAAGTTTAGGTTTGACTCTAAAAATAAAACTATTTGTATATTCTCAAAGAAGGACAAAAGCTAAGCAGAACAGTTTTTGAATGTGCAATTTTTGTATTTTACAGAGCAAGTAATTAGCATGTGACGATAGCTGTTGACGTCTTGCACGTCTTTTTAGTTAATAAGCTTCAGGCATGTCATTTGTTTATTGGCCTCCGACTAAAGGGAAGTGCTAGAGACTGGGGATAGGAGGATGGATAAGAAACGCCAGCAAGATTTTTGGCTAATGGAAAAAGACAAAGCAGTACATTGTCAATTATAATTTAATGTAGTCCATGCCCTAATAGAAGTGTGCCCAGGACATTATAGGAGCACAGACAGGCAGACTCCAGACTAGCGGGGTCAAAAGAAAGATTTGTTGAAGGAGTGATTCTAAGGCAAGCAAAAGTAATACGATGAAGAATTAAAGAAAGAATACCCCAGTGGGGATTCCACTGTGGACACCAATTACCTTCTGTGATAGCCCTGACCTTCTTTACTCACCAATCCAGTCTTCAGACTTCCCCTTCTCTGTTCTGAACTCAGAAGATGGCCCTGCCAGCTGCATTTCCCAGGCTCTGTCAGCCCCTCAGAAGCAGAACAGAGAAAGGAAAGGCTGAGAGCTGGATCTGATCTAGAGGGTAAACAAGCCCAGCCATGTCAGCAGGTAAGCAGTATCCACAATAGAATCATTCTTGGGTTTGTCCAATGAGTTACAACAAGAACTTGAAAGGCAGGAGGGATGGAGAAGCCAGGTTCTTCTTCTTTGCCCTGGACAGCATTCTACACAGCTAAGTTCCAATGTGACTCCTGTTCTCTGAGGTTGGATGGGTTCATCCTTTCCAGCGGTTTCATTCTTTCCTGCCTGACAAGGGATGGTAAGCAATTCCTGCTTTTTCCAATCTCTGATGGTTTTCTTGATCCCTGTTTGGTTTCCCAGCTTTTCCATCATTTGTGCCTACAATCCCCTGCTATCATTATTTCCTGTCACTAAAATCTCTCTGTTATAAATACTCAAGAGTTTTCCTGGTGGGACTCTGTCTACCATAATCTGAGCTTCTCAAGGAGAAGAATGACCTTTGAATTGCTTTGTCCACTGTACCTAAATAATCTGAAACGCCAAGAGAAGAAGGAAGAGAGAGGAGGGAGAATGGTATAGAGAAAAGGGAAAAATGAACAACCAATATTAAGAACACCCTCATTTTCAGATCAAAGGAACTGCATATGGTTTTTTACAGCCACGCTTATTTGTGTGACATCCTGACCCATCATAAGCATCAAGACCCTGTGTGGCAGTGGCAGGACTATAATGAACAGCTGTCTAACAAGATGCATAATGCCTAATCCATGGGGAGAGGAAGAGGAGATCTTGAAAGACTTTGTTTGTCGAAGGGTCTTTCTGTGATGTGGTGCCTCTTGCCCTATTAAGAAAGAGAGGAAAGTCCCAGTTATTCTTAGCTGACCAAACCTAAAAAAAAAAAAAAAAATGCAGCTGCTGAAATCTGGCCTTTGCTTGGTGTTTTGTATACTTTCCTAATGTGAAAATAAGCTCATCTGTATCATTCATGCTCTTGATGACAAAACGTACCCTGTTTATCACGGCAGGCCAGCCGGTCGCTGGTCAAGCACAAAAGTCTGGTACTTAATACCCACATTCTTTTTCATCCTCTTTCCATTCTGCCTCAAGAAGCAGAGGAAGAAACAGTGAAACTCAACTACTGACAGTGTGCAGCATGGTTACACGAAGACCTTGACCCTTCTGAGATGCAGGAGTAAAACATAAGGATTATGTTTATCCCACATTGGTTTCCTGTCTACACTGTTTATTTTTAAGCAGTAAACATACTTGGAGGGTAGTGATGTAGCCTCCAGAAGAATTTCTAAGAAAAAAATACATGATTTCTCTAACTCCTCAGAGGAGTATTGATGTGAAATTTCAATCGCAGTGTAGGCATACTTTTTCCATGGACCATAGTTTTGTAGGTTTGTGAAAATGTATGAGGTTCCAGTGACAGATTTGTGGTCCTTGTCCAAATTTGCAGAGTCAGAATATAAAGATTATTGCTAACTTTGACTAATCCCTTCTTTAGTTATTTTAAGGGAAGGTTTTTTAAAGTCTTTTCTTGGTCATAACCAATCAGTTGTATTTTCAGGATCATTTACTATTTATCCCACGCATCTTTTTTTGCTAGCTTTATTTTGTATTTTGGATGATGTGCCAATGTGCAGCGGTACTGACTGGGGCATTCCCAGAAACTACAAAACAATCCAGAAGTTTGGCACCTTGCAATTGTTTCTGGAGCCACGAGATTCTTCAGTGCATCCTGAGTCCACCCAGCTGCCAACTGAACTCACGCCCAGCCTTCGGTGACAGCATGGCTGTTGGAAAGCCCACCAGATTCAAGGACTAGGAACCTTGATCCCATATCCCTTCAGACAGACACCCTCTGTGACCTTCACCAAAACTTATGCAACTTTACTCACACTTAGACTATATAAACCCTTATTTTCTCATCTGTAAAATAGTTCATTCACATAGGTGTAAGAAAAATAAAGTGAAAAATTAGATACCAAAGAGCTCTGAAAAAAACTAAGTGTACCATACAAAAGAAATATATGATGGTTATTTTGAAGTCACCAATTAACATCTATGACTATGGTCATGTCACTGCATTTTTTTCAGCCTTGGTTTTTTTATCTCTAAAATCATGACATTGATGATACTATATATTCCACATATACATGAGATTAACTGAAACCCTGTACACAAAACTGCTAGGCGCCTGCTATATAGTAAGCCTCAAAAACTGTTGGCAATCATCATTACTAGTTGATGATTACTATAGTATAGTACAATAGTAGAATGGTTGACCTACACTTATTAAGCACCCACTACATGCAAACCACTTGGACACACACAAATGAATACTAGACACACAGCTCCAACCCTTGAGAAACATACAAATACTTAAAAATAATATCATATCTGTATAGAAGCACAATAATTTAGTACAATATATTCTAGGTGAGGCAAATAACACAGCACTAAGAATTTCAGAGCCTCCAGGATGGTGCAGAGGAACTCTAGGGTGCCTGAGTTGGAGTTGTCAAGTTGAAGTTGTCAAGACTTGGACTTGTCGAGTTGGAACAAGGAGTGGGGCCTTCTTACCTTCATTTCAGTCTTTGGGCATAGGTCATCTGAGAAGGGATTGTGGCCTTGAACAAGGCCATTCTCTTCAGCCAGGCAAGTCCCAAAAAATTCTAGTCATCAATGTCTATCTTTTTTTTTATAAGATGTGGGGTACAATTCTGGATTAGGTATACAAGTGGACATCATACAGGTAAAGTCTGGGCCTCCCTTTGGTCCCCACTTCACCTGGTTTGAGATCAGATATACTTATTGATGTTACGTCCCTCTCACCCCACCCCCAGCAGTATCCTGCTACTGCCAATCCCTTTCTCATGATATTATGGTAAATGTTCAGGGTCCACTTTTGAGTGAGAACATGTGGTACTTGGTTCTTTGTTGATGACTATCTTAAGACAGCACTTTCAGCTGCTGGGGGAATAAGTGATTTATCCATGAAGGTGGGTCTGAGAGGCTCAATACAGCATCCACATAGGAGCCCCAGGAATTATTCAGAACAACCCTGACTGATTCAGGAATCCTCCTGCCTGGAGTGTCACTGGCTTTCAAAGTCCTTCCAAAGTAGCCCCAAATTGGATCAGCAGTGAGGGTACCCCTCAGAGTCATCCAGATAAGCCAGTGTAGGTTAGCTCTCTCAAAGTGAATCAGGAGACTTCTGTTCAAATCCCCATGCATATAGAAAACAATCCCCAAACTGCACTAAATCACTTCATTCATCGGTTCAATTCATCACAAGCCAACTCCCTGAATGTCAAGTCATCAAATGAGCAATTCTCTGAGTTTACCTGTTTGTTTCATATCTAGTTATATTCGACACATTTTCATTTTGTCTTCATACCATCACTTTAAAGGATGTTCATTTTTGTCTCTGCTCCATCTCTCTACAACTGTAGCTGAAGACAAAACACAAAGAGAAGGAGAGACTAGGGTCAGAAATGGGGCAGAAAGATGGATACTGAGAAATAAGAATCTGTAATATATTCTTGGACATATTGTTGAATATATAGAATATTGTAACAATATCCTTCTTATACCTCTTCACAGGCATCAAGAATTGTTCAGCTGGCTTTCAGAAAATTGGCCTGCCTTCTTCCCCTCAAACCCATGCACTGGAATCCTAAAAATTAGAGTTGGAAGGGATGTCAGAATCCTCTGGTCCAGTTAAGCCAACTGCAGCATGAGTCATTGAGCCCCTCTATGGACAGTAGGCAAGATCACATGTGAACTCTTGAGGCCACCTCTCCTTTATTTGGGTAGCAGCCATCTTTATTTTTTATTTTTATTAAAAATAGTGTATTTATTATTTTTTTTAATGTTTTATTTTGAAGATGTGGGGTACAATTCAGGGTTAGGTATACAAATGTTCATTATGCAGGTACCCTTGTTGATGAGGTATGCCCCCTCCCCTGGCAATTTCCCACTACTGCTAATCTCACCACACACACCCCTTCCAGCAGTTTCCAACTACTGCCAATCCTTCTCTTATAGTGTTATGATAATTGTTCAAGGTCTGCTTATAAGTGAGAACATGTGGTACTCAGTTCTTTGTTTCTGTGATAGATCACTCAGTATTATAGACTCTAAGTCCATCCAAGTTGCTTCAAAGTTCATAGTTTTGTCCTTCTTTATGGCTGCATAAAATTCCATCATGTATATGTACTATTTTTTTTTGTCCAGTCCTCTTTTGAAGGGCAGCACAGTTGGTTCCATGTTTTTGCTATTGTAAATAATGCTGCAATAAACATGCATGTGCAGGTATCTTTTGTATAGAGTGATTTGAGTTCTTCTGTATATATTCCCAGTAGGGGAATTGTGGGGTCATATGGAAGGCCAATTTTTAGATCTTTTAGGAATCGCCAAACTGTTTTCCATAGAGGTTGTACTAGTTTTACACTCCCACCAACAGTGTAGAAGTGTTCCTTTTTCCCCACGTCCTCTCCAGCATCTGTTAGTTATTGATGATGGCCATCGTAACTGTAGTTATGTGGTATCTCAGTGTGGTTTTAATTTGCATTTCTTTGATGACTAATAAAGCTGAGCATTTTGTCATGCATCCGTTGGCTTATCGTATGTCTTCTTTTGAGAGGTGTCTATTCATATATTTTTCCCACTTTGTAATGGAGCTGTTTCTTTTTGGCATGATTGAGTTCCTTGTAGATCCTAGATGTTAGGCTTTTCTCAGTCATACAGTTGGAAAATATTTTTTCCCAGTCTGTGGGTTGCTTCCCGCTCTCTTGGTGGTTTCTTTGACTTTGCAGAAACTTGTCAGTTTGATGAGGTCTCACTTGTCTATCTTATCTCTTCTGGTATGGCACTTGGGGTTTTGATCAGGAATTGGTTGCCAGTTCCAATTTCCATAAGGGTGTCTCCTGCATTTTCTAAGGTTCTTATAATTTGAGGTTTCACATTTAGGTCTTTGATCCATTTAGAGTTCATTTTTGTGCATTATGATAGGTAAATTACCTGCAGCATTCTTCTCAGACCTGGAAACAACAATACAGGAATTCATATGGAAACATAAACTACCATGAATAGCCAAAACAATCCTCAGCAAAAGAAACAAAGTGGGAGGTATCACACTCCCAGACTTTAAACTTCATTATAAAGCTACAATAATCAAAACAACCTGGTATTGGTACAAGAACAGGCATATAGACCAATGGAACAAGATAGAGATTCTGGAAGCAAAACCTCAATTTCTCAACCAACTCATCTTCGACAAAGCCTCCACCATCAACCACTAGGGAGAGAAGAATCTATTCAGTAAATGGTGCTGGGAAAACTAGCTGACCACATGAAGAAGATTAAAACAAGACCCCTATCTATCACCATACACAAAAATTAATCCTAAATGGTTCAAAGAGCCACCATCTTTAGAAGAACTCTCACCTGCAGAGTCCTACTGATTATCTCCCACTGCATATAGATGCTTTCTCCTCAAGTGAACTCTCATATGCATTTGAGCCTCCTCATTCTTCAGTTAAAACATCCCAGGCTTCTCCTAAGAACCTATTCTGCATGGTTTCCTCTCCCTTTACCTTCCCAAATGTTTGCCTCTGAATCACACCCAGTGCAGCAGCCCCCTTTTACAGTGCTGTTCTGCCATCAGTTTTTACTTTAAAATAACAAATGTTAAAACCTTTATTATAACATATAAAAATATGGACATAATATATATATATTATACACAGATGTTATTTAAGTATATGTTGCAAAAAATTTAGAAGCCACTGATTCAAAAAAAAAGTACCCATGGTTTATGTTGATCATCTGTTGTATTTGCCTTCCCAGAGTCGGCCCCCCACCCTTCTTTGGTAATAGCAGAGGTTTTCCATGAGTCAAAAAATTCTGCTCTCCTCTAACCAAGGATGATTATATAATCCAAGTTAGGCCAATCAGATCTCCTCTTCTCGGATTCTGAATCTTGCAGGGAGACATGTAAAGATGAACATCTTGGATCTAAAGAACTCCTGCACCAGGGGCTCTCCTTTCTTTCCAACTACCCATGTCTAAGAAATTCCTTTGATATTGACCTTCCAGGACCTAAGTATTGGGCTTTTCCTCAAGTCTATGTCCTGCCCCACAGCTTTCAGGACATTTCACATTTATTTAAATTACTTAGAGCTGTGGCTTGCCTGAGGCATAATCCCAACATCCATAGATAACCAATGGTTAATGTATTGTAGACAATATTCTGATTTCTTTCTTTATATTGATTAAAAGAGAGAGACAAGTTATATGAAAAGGAGGACAGGTAATATGGAGATATAATCCTTTTTTCCAAAAATATATGGAACCATATATACTTGTCGGTATGTTCCTTTTTGCTTGAACAAAATGTGGCAAAATCTTGCAATGTTCTCCCTTTAACATCTTTTTTTTTCCAACTATGGCCCTTGAGTGAAGTACTGGGCAAAGACCAAAACGCTCTCCCTACTCTCCAGTACAGGTAAGGAGTTACTTGTGAACCCAAACAACACTAGAAGAAAGATCTACAAAGAATTTTCCCCACTGGGCACGATGGCTCATGTCTGTAATCTCAGCACTTTAGGAGACCGAAGCGGAAGGATTGCTTGAGCCCAGGAGTTCAAGACTAGCCTGGGCGATATAGCGCGATCTCATCTCTACCAAAAATAATTAAAAACTAGCTCGACGTGGTGGTACGTGCCTGTAGTCCCAGCTACTCAGAAGGTTGAGGCGGAAGGATCGCCCGAGCCTAGAAAGACCAGGCTGCGGTGGGCAGTGATCGTGCCACTGCACTACAGCTTGGGAGACAGAGTAAGACTTTGACTCAAAAAAAAAAAATGGAGTTTTCCTCAAACAATTTAGGTGCACAGAGCAGGGAACTATGTATTCTTCTGTAGATTTCCTTGCTTAAGAAGGCAGGAAGGTGGTGCTTCCTCTGTGGGTTGTGCAGGCTTAGTCTAATCAGTCACCTCTCAGCCCCTTCTGCAGCAGCCGTGTTGTCGCATCTGGTCCTCCTCTGATCTGTCACCACCGGGAAATGAGGAACTGGCATCTTCTGAGGTTCCCAGTGTAATGGGGAGTGGTGGGAATTGAACTTTGAACCTTAAGAGTTCCCTGGCCTGGGAGGCTATCTCTAAAACAAGGAAGATTTCTGGGAAAATCAATTGCACCTTGTCTTGACACTCAACTCACAAAGTGCTGGGTGCTGGCTCACATCCAGTCTGAAGAGAAAACTCCAGTGCCCACAGATATCCAAAAGGAAGGAAGCAGGAGGTGGGACAATGAGGGCAGCAACAGAAACTATGTGCAAGAAAGTTACGGTCAGCCAACAGACACATGAAAAAGTGCTTAGCTTCACTAATCATCAGAGAAATGCAAATCAAAACCACACTGAGATACCACCTAACCCCAGTCAGAGTGGCCGTCATTAATAAAACAAACAAAAACAGATGCTGGCGAGGAA
>CAUYQG010097508.1:0-17374 GCA_963574415.1 Tarsius wallacei
TGCTACTTTCAATCCCTTTCTTATGTTTTTACAGTAGCTGTTCAAGATCCACTTATGAGTGAGAACATGTGATACTCAGCTCTTTGTTTCTGTGAGGGATCACGCCGTATTATACGCGCAATTCCATCCAGGTTGCTGTGAAGTTCATGATTTTGTTCTTCTTTATGGCTGCATAATATTCCATTGTGTATACGTACCACTTTTTTTTTAAATCCAGTCCTCTTTCGATGGGCAGCACGGTTGGTTCCATGTTCTTGCTATCGTGAACAATGCTGCGATAAACATAGGTGTGCAGGTATCTTTCTTATAGAGTGATTTGAGTTCTTCCGGTATATTCCCAGTAGGGGGACTGCGGGGTCATATGGAAGGTCGATTTTTTGGAACTTTTAGGAATCGCCACACTGATTTCCACAGAGACTGTACTAGTTTACACTCCCACCAACAGTGTAGAAGTGTTCCCTTTTCGCCACACACTCTCCAGCATCTGTTATGTTTTGAGTAATTAATGATGGCCATTCCGACTGGAGTTAGGTGGTATCTAAGTGTAGTTTCAATTTGCGTCTCCTTGATAACTAGTGAGGCTGAACACCTTTTCATGTATCTGTTGGCTGCTCCTATGTCTTCTTTTGAGATGTGTCTATTCATATCTTTTGCCCACTTTGTAATGGGGCTGTCGGTTTTTTTCTTTTCAGCACGTTTGAGTTCCTTGTAGATCCTTGATGTTGGGCCTTTGTCATACATGGCATCGGTAAATATTTCTTCCCAGTCTGTGAGCTGTCTCCCTGCTCACTTGATGGTTTCTTGGCTTTGCAGAAGCTTGTCAGTTTAATGAGGTCCCACTTGTCTATCCTCTCTCTTATGGCCTAGGCACTTCGGGTTTAGATCAGGAATCGGTTGCCAGTTCCCACTTCCATAAGAGTGTCTCCTGCATTTTCTAAGGTTCTTATAGTTTGAGGTTTTACGTTTAGGTCTCTGATCCATTTAGAGTAAATCTTTGTGTATGGGGATAGGTAGGGGTCCTGTTTCTATCTTCTGCATGTGGTCAGCCAGTTTCCCCAGCACCATTTACTGAATAGGTTCTCCTCTCCCCAGTAGTGGGTGGTGGAGGCTTTCTGGAAGATGAGTTGGTTGAGAAATTGAGGCTTTGCTTCTGGAAGCTCAATTCTGTTCCCGTGGTCTATCTGCCTGTTCTCGTACCAGTACCAGGCTGTTTTGATTATTTTAGTTTTCTAATAAAGTTTAAAGTCTGGGAGTGTGGTACCTCCTGCTTTGTTTTTGTTTTTGATTTGCTGAGGATTGTTTTGGCTATTCTTGGTCATTTATGTTTCCATATGAATTCCTGTATTGTTTTTTCTACGTCTGAGATGAATGTAGCTGGTAATTTGATGGGTATTGCGTTAAATCTGTAGAATGCCTTAAGTAAAATCGACATCTTAACAATGAGCATGATATTTTTCCTCTTGTTTGTGTCATCTTTGATTTTTTGAGCACTGTTTTGTAGTTTTCTTTGTAAAAGTCTTGCGCATCTCTGGTCAGGAAGATGCCAAGGTATTTCTTTTTTATTTATTTTGTGTGTGTGTGTGGCTATTGTGAATGGAATTGTGCTTTTTATTTCAGTTTCTGATTGTTTATTAGTGGTGTCTAGAAATGCGATTGTCTTTTGCACATTTTATTTTATACCCTGAGGCTTTGCCAAATATTTTATCCATCCAAGGAGGTTTTTAACAGATTCTCTTGGGTTTTCAAGGTATAGAATCAAGTCATCTGCAGAAAGAGGTAACTTGACTTCCTCTTTTCCTATTTGGATACCTCTGATCGCCTTCTCTTCTCTGATTGCTCTAGTTAGGACTTCCAAAAGTATGTTGAACAGGAGGGGTGAGTGTGGGCATCCGTGTGTTGTTCCAGTTTTCAGGGGCAATGGCTCCAAATTTGTCTGTTTAGGAGTATTCTGGCTGTGGGTTTCTCATAGATGGCTCTTACTATTTTGAGGTGTGGTCCACCTGTGCCTATATGTTCGAGGGTCTTTATCAAGAAGGGGTGCTGGATTTTATCAAAAGCTTTTTCTGCAACTAATGATATAATCATGTGGTTTTTGTTTTTCGTCTGTTGATGTATTTAATTACGTTTATGGTCTTATGAATGTTGAACCAGACTTGCATCGTGGGGATGAAGCCTATTTGGTCGTGATGGATGATTTTTGAGATGTGTTGTTGAATCCGGTTTGCTAGGATCTTGTTGAGAGTGTTAGTATCTATATTCCTCAAGGATATCGGCCTGTAGTTGTCGTTCTTTGTTGGGGCTTTACCTGGCTCGGGTATCAATGTGATGTTAGCTTCATAAAATGATTTGGGGAGGGGTCCATCTTTCTCAATCGCCTGGAATACTTTCAACAGGATTGGTATCAGTCCCTCCTTGTATGTTTTGTAGAATTCTGTTGGAAAGCCATCTGGTCCAGGAATTTATTTGTAGGTAGTTTTCTTATGACATAATCAACTTCCTTGATAGTTATTGGTCTATTTAGGGTCTCAGTTTCTTCCTGTTTCAACCTAGGGAGGTTGTGTGATGTCAGAAAGTCCTCCATTTCC
Organism: Tarsius wallacei; assembly: GCA_963574415.1. NCBI lineage: Eukaryota > Metazoa > Chordata > Mammalia > Primates > Tarsiidae > Tarsius > Tarsius wallacei. The sequence continues at coordinate 2,586 of CAUYQG010097508.1, forward strand.
TTTAGGTTTTCAGGTGTTTTTCCATGCAATTGTACATAGTAGTCTCTGATAATCTTTTGTATTTCTTCAGGGTCAGTTGTGACTTCATCTTTTGTGTTTCTGATTGTGTTTATTTGGGCTTTCTCTCTTTCTTGGTCAGTCTGGCTAGGGAGCCATTGATCTTGTTTCAAAGAACCAGCTTTTAATGTTTCGTTGACGTTTTATATTATCTTTTTGTCTTCTATGTCCTAGATTTGGGCTTTTATTTTGGTGATCTGAATCCTTCTGCTGAAGTTAGGGTTTTGGTGGTCTTGCATTTCCAGCTTCCTTTCCATTTTCTTCATGTGTGTTTTTAAAGATATGAATTCCCCTCTTACCGCTGTTTTCATGGCATCCCAGAGTTTTTGGTAAGATGTTTCTTCATTTTCATTTGTTTCTAGGTACTTTTTAATCCCTGTTTTGATTTCATTGTTGGCCCAGGAGTTGCTTAGCATCATACTGTTTAGTGTCCATGTCTTTGTGGGTTTGGGGGAACTTTGTTGGTGTTGATATTTATTTGTTTCCACTGTGGCCTGAGAAGGTGCATGGCAAAATTTCAATCTTTTGAAATTTGCTTATGCTTGATTTATGGCCAAGGATGTGGTCGATCTTGGAGTACGTTCCACGTGGCGATGAGTAGACTGTATATTCTATGGTCGTTGGATGGGGTGTTCTGTAGGAGTCAATTAAGTCCATTTGGTCAAGAGTCTCGTTGCGGTTCCAGGTCCCCTTGCTGATTTTTTTGTCTTGATGATCTGTCCAGGGTTGTGAGTGGGGTATTAAAGTCCCCAGCTATGATAGTGTTAAGAGTCAATCTCTTTTTTTAAGTTTGCCTGGAAGCTGCTTTACGAACGTTGGTGCTCCTATATTGGGTGCATATATGTTTAGGATGGATATTTCTTAGTTGATGAATTGAGCTTTTTATCACATATAGTGACCTTCTTCATCTTTTTAAACTTTTGATTGCTTAAAGGGTATTTTGTCTGAGATAAGATTGCAACTCCGGCTTTCTTTTGTGTTCCATTTGCCTGAAATTTTGCTTCTCATCCTCTTACTCTGAGTCCGTGAGTGTCCTTTCTAGTGAGACGAGTTGCCTCGTGATATTTTATCCATTTTGCCATTCTCTGTCTTTTCATTGGTGCACTTAGTCCGTTCACATTCAGGCTAATTACTGAAATGTGAGAGTTTAACCCTGTCATGAGGTTCTTATAGAGGTGTTGCTGTTTTGGTTTGTTTCTGGTGTTTCTTTTCATTTTGGGGTTGATTCATGTGTGTTTTCAATCTTTTTCCTGCCCTCTTGTGAAAAATGCTGTTGTTCTTTTTTCCCTTTCTTCTGTGTTTAATACTTTCTTAAGTGTTTCTTATAGAGCTGGTCTAGAGGCAGCATAGGTTCTTAGGGATTGAATGTCTGGGAAAGATTTTAATTCTCCCTAACTGATGAAGCTCAGCTTAGCTGGGTAGGTTATTCTTGGTTGAAATTGTTTATCTTTGAGAACTTTGAAGATTGGGCGCCATGCTCTTTTTTAGCCTGAAGGGTTTCTTTGCATAAATCTGCTGCTACTCTAATTGGTCTTCCCCGGAAGTTAGTCTGACCTTTATATTATACTCCCTGTGGGAATATTTCTATCTTTTTTTTAATTAATTAATTAATTTATTATCATAAAGATGTGGGGTACAATTCAGGGCTGGGTATACAAACATTGATCATGCAGGTTCCCTTGTTGATGAGGCATGCCCCTCCCTCCCGTAGCAGCTTCCCCCAACTGCCAGTCCCACCGCCCCCCCGACAGTTTTCCGCTACCGCCAATCGCCTTCCCACAGCATTATAATTGTTGAAGGTCACCTTATGTGTGAGAACACGTGGAACTCAGTTCTTTGTTTCTGTGATAAATCACTGAGTATGATCGACTCCAAATCCATCCAATTTGCTGCAGAGTCCATATATTTGTCCTTCTTTGTGGCTGCATAATATTCCATTGTGTATATGTACCACATTTTTTTATCCCACTTTCCCCACTCCAGGACTGAACAAATAAAACATCTTGAGTCTTCCTTACTCTTTATCTTGAGTCGTGCCTGCCTGTGGGTCATTTGCCGAAATGTAGTTCTTTGTGAGCATTATCACACCAGCTCCCCCAGTTGGTAAGTGGCGGAACTGGGATTGAAGTTCAGTGTCTTAGATACTGCAGACTTAAAGTCCATCACCAGTTTAGTTAACCATTTTTGATGAATAAGAGTCATGAGCACACAAAATAGACTTTTAAATTGCAAGACACATTTCACTCTTCTTAAAAGAATATACTTTATTTGTTAGAGCAGATTTAGGTTCACAGCAAAACTGGGCAGAAGAAACAGAGACATACCATGAACTCCCAGTTCCCCTGTGCATAGCCACCCAGGTTATTAACATCATCCACTAGAGTGGTGCATTTATTACAACTGATGGCCCTGCATTTGACATGTCATAGTCACCCAAAGACTATAGTGTACATTAGGGTTCACTCTTGGTCTTGTACATTCTATGGTTTTAGACAAATGTATAATGACACGTATCCACCATAATGGTGTCATATAGAATAGTTTCACTGCTCTAAAGATTGTCTGCGCTCTGCCTGTTCATCCTCCCCCTCCCCCGCCCACAGACCCCAGCAACCACTGACCTTTTTACCATCCCCATGGTTCTGTCATTTTTCAAAACTGTCCCCTGGCTGAAATCATATAGTATGCAGCCTTTACAGATTCGCATCCTTCATTTAACGATATATATATATATATGTAAACTCCCTTTTTGTCTTTTCATGGCGTGACATCTCATTTCCTTTTAGCATTGGATCATATCCCAGTGCCAGGATACAGCATGGTTTATTTATCCTTTTACTTACTGAAGAACATCTCAGTTGCTTCCATGTCTTGGAAATTATGGGCAAAGCTGTTATAAATATCCATGTGCAGCTTTTTGTGTGGACATTATTTTTCAACTCCTTTGGGTAGGTTCCAAAGAGCATGACTGCTCGATGGAAAGATGACGTTTAGTTTTGAAGAGTCTGCCAACCTGCCTTCCTAAGTCTCCATACCATTTTGCATTCTCACCAGCAGTTAATAGAGTTTTTGTTGCTCCACGTCCTAACCAGCATTTGGTGTTGACAGTGTTCTGGCTTTTGGCCGGTCTAAGACTTTTCTAGTGGTATCTCATTGTTTTAATTTTCAGGTTTTGATGTCATGTGATGTGGAGCATCTTTTCCTGTGGTCCACTGTTGTCTGTGTATCTTCTTTGGTGAGGTGTCTGCTAAGATCTTTGGCCCATTTTTAAAATGAGTCATTTGTTTCCTTACTGTTAAGCTTGAAGAGTTCTCTGAATATTTTGGATAACAGTCCTTTAGGAGATATGTCTTTTGCGAATGTTTTTCTCTCAGTCTGTGGTCTGTCTTTTCATTCTCTGGACTTCCCACTTTTTAGAAATAGGAGAATATGAAAAATATCCCAGGAAAAAGCGGAAATAATTGCTAATATAGTTGGAGTGTACACAATATGCCAGGCACTGGCTCAGGGCTTTGAAGCATTATTTCAGTCAATCCTTTCAAGGAGACAATGAGGTAGCCGCTATTAGGACGCCTATTTTATAGATGAATAATTGAGGCTCTGGCGGGTTGGGGCTCATGCCTAAGCTCCCCCAGTTGGCACATGGCAGAACTGGGATTGAAGTTTAGAACTCATGGGTACCCCCAAAGTCCAGGCATATGGACTGGGCCATGGAACCCCTGAGTGAGATGGCAGAGCAGAAGCAAATCACCCTAGGGTGCGCTAAACCTCCATTTTTGTTCCTATGCCTCTCCTGGCAAACACATACTGGGCTTGATGTGCAGACTGCCATCCTCCTAATTCCCTTTATGCTAAGGTGTGTGTCTGGCTCACAGCTCCAGTTCCGGCATGGAGCCTCCCTTCTACTTTTGGCAACTGAGGAAGCTCCAGCACTTGTGCCAGGGCTTTCATAAAAAATAATAATAATAATAAAGATAAAAATAAAAATGAAAAGCACTTTCTCAGAATCTCTCTCTCCGTTTCTTTTTGTTTCTGTATGTCTATCTCTCTAATACACACACACACACACACACACACACACAGAGCGAGAGAGAGACAGAGAGAGAGAGAGAGAGAGTAGAGCCATAGAGCCTTAGCTTCTCTATCCCATTCATCCCCCATCCCTCCCACCTCTATCATTTTCTGGCCTTAAAGGTCAACAGGACCATTGGCCAGGAACATAGAAGCTACACGAAGCATTCAGCTCTGTCCATGAGGTTTTCTCCTTGATGATGCCTAGTGTCCTCTGGTGTCCATACTCTGCTTCCTCAGCCCATTATGCTGCTTTGAGCAGGAACTCCCAGTGTCTTTCCTGAGAGTGCTTTTGATGTGTGAGGAGCAGAGAGTTCACTTAGGGACTCCTGGTGGATACGAAAGGTACTGGAGGGAGGTGGAAGGCACCAAAGATACGCATCCCTGCCTCCCATACTGCCCCAGCAGGACTACCCTAATTCATCAGACACCCATCACATGGCTTACCGAAAGGCTCTCTCTGTCGGTGTGACCACCTCTCCGGGGCGGTGGTGGTGGGGGGCTGTCTCTGAGCTTGCCTTTCCCTGAGTAGCGTAATAACTTGTTGCTCTGCATTCTTCATATTGTTTAAGGGCATCTGGTTCAGTCATCTCTTTTTTACCTCTGGGCAGTGAGGTTTGGAGAGGGACAGTGATCTGCCCTAAATCACACAGTACACTGGGGCAGATTCAAGACTACAGCCTGAAACTCTTTTCAGTGTTCTGAGTCTTACCCTGATTCTGGCTGATGAGAACAATCCAGGCAATTTCTCTCTGGGTAATCTGAGGTTTGTAGGCAGTTAAGTAGGTTAAATTAAACCAGATAAAATGTAATTGAGCATATTTATTTCATGACTGTCTTGTAACTTCATGTGGTTTCATGACTAGATTATCCCTGTTTCCTCTTCATTTCTTCCTCTTTTTTGTCTATTTTCTTCCCTCCGCAGTATCACCAAGATTAGAATGACCCCCTGGCCCCTGCTTGTAAGAGACATACACACAATCTTGACACTATAGCCCACATCCCTGTGATTGATAAGCAAGCCTTTCAGGCTGAGGAAAGAAAACTGCTTGGGCTTGGGAGGGGGTCTCCACTTCTAACAGAGAGGTGGGGTTCATGCCTGGGACTAGGAAGGTTTTCATGGATGCAGAGACCTCCTCCCAGGCACACTCGTGGTAGTTCCTTCCGTCACTTCACACTTGAGGCTGCAGGTGGGTGATTCTGACTTGCAGCCACAGCAGTTCCTGTGAGTCTCCATGAGAGAAGGACCATCAGGGACATCCTGCACATCCTGGACATCGCCATGAGCATGAGCTCAAGTCAGAAGGGGAGCAAGAGGGGACTTGGAGGGGAGTGAGAGGGCCTCAGAGGGGAGAGAGAGGGACTTGGAGGGAGGTGAGTTGGGAGGGTTTCAATTCCTCAGCTTACCCACTGCGTGTGATCTTGGGCCAGTGACCCAATCTTCTCAGGCCTGTTTTCCCATCTAAAATTTGAGAATATATCTGTACGTTCCACAGGGGATTCTGTGGTGGATTAAGTGAAAGGAGCTTGTAAAATTCTCAGCACTGCACCTGGTACACAGCTTGTCCTGAGTCAGTGGAGGCTAGTAATAGCCATTCATTCATTCACTGACTCACTGAGTGGCCGTCTGACTCACCCACTCACTCTCTCACTCACTCATTCATCCCATTGTGATGCCTTCCATGGCCCAGCCAGGCACCAGGCATAAGAGAGTGAAGAATAAAATCTCCCGTTGACACAAGTAGATGACAGTCTAGTGGAAAGACTGAAACCAGCTCTGGATGAGGGACATGGCTGTGTTTGTGGAAATGGAAGAGGGACCAGCCAAGTTAGCACCCTAGGAATCAGAGAAGGTCTCCTGGAGGAGGTGACACTTGAGATGATCCTGGAAGGGGACTTGAGTTCCAGGAGGCAGGGGTGGAGGTGAGGCATTCCATATGAGAGACCGCGGGGTAAAAGCAGGGAAGCATGAAGACAGAGGTGGGCTGAGGGCCTGGAAGGTGGTCTGGCTGGGCCTGAAGCCTGGGGACTGAGGGGATACGTAGAGGGAGATGGGACGTGGAAGATGGGTGAGGCAGGATCACAGTGGGCCTGGGTTTGGAATTATTCAGTAATTCCTGGTGCTGGGTAGTCGTGGATGTTTGTAGGGCCGGCGAGGGATGTGGTCAGAGTGGCAAGCCCTTCCACGGACTGTTGCCTTGAGGGGAAACCAGAAAAATATGAAGTTTCTCTCCTGTCACTCCCACCTGCTGGCCCCCATCTGGAGGTTCTCAGCCTGCAACCTCAGGGACTCACAGTTGGAGCTAGTGTCCCAAAGTCCCTCAGACTATGGCCCAGAGCTCCTGGCCCTGCCACCATTCATTGTATGTCGCTGTGTTCATTCTTTAGCCCCCCTCCTTTCAATGACACTTCCTCTTCCTTATCTTCTTCCCTTCAGTGTCTACTGAGCTCTGTTATATGTGCCGGTAACCGTTCTAGGGACTGTGAACAAAACAGATGCTATGCCTGGCCCAGAGCTCACAGCCCAGTGGGGACACATATGGCCACCACATAACTGGAGACCTGCCATGATACTAGTGTGTTAAAGATAAGATTCCCAGGGTGACGTTTGCATTTTGGGAGGGCCAAACACCTAGCTCAGGGCCTGCACACCGTAGGTGCTGAGCAAATGCTTACTCTTCCAGAAGTCAGCCTGCTTCTCCTGTACTTGGATCATGGGATATTTATGGCCAAATCACTCTCTCTTCCCCTCCAAGGTGGAAACTGGCTCTTTCTACAAGTGGCCATTTGCCTAGAGGCCTCGTGGCAGAGCCTCCACTTCCAGAAAATACAGTTCCAGCCAGAAGGTTCTTGGGCTTCTTTTTGTTTCCAGGGGCAGGGCACCACAGCGTGAGTAGACACAGTGTGCCAGCCAGGACAGGCCTTCAGAGGCTACTGGGGGCATATCATGGGGTTTTGGTTGTTCAGCCTCATCTCCTAGGAGAGGGCTACATGAACTCCAGGCCTCCCACTGAAATGAGCACTGCATGATGTCTCAGCTCCATTGTCACAGGAGTGGGGGACAATGAAGGATCCTCCCTTCCCCAGGGAGACTTTCCATGAATGTTCCTATGAGGAGGACAAGAGGAAGACTTCAGAGTCACCAGAAAACGGGCAGCAGGGTTCTTTCTTGCCTTTTTCCCTTCAAAGAGCTTAGCATGGGGACACTGCAAGACTTACAGTCCCAGGGAGACACTGACCATGGCGCAGACAAAGGGGTAAGACCCCGAGTTCCTGGGTCTACCTCAGGACCTAGGAGGTGCCTCTCTCCACAGACACATGGAGGATGGTGGTGAAAGACTAAAGGCACAGACTCAGACACTGAGAGAGAGCCAAGAGCAGGACAAGCTCAGGCTTTGAGGCAGAGAAGCAAGCAAACCCAAGCTTTAGACGGAGGCTGGCCTTGAACAGAATTTGCTCTGCTCTGAACCTTGTTTCCCTTTTCTGTGCAGGTACTGTCCCATTTGATCTGCTGGCTAGCCCTGTGTACATAGTAGATGTGCATCCCAGGATTCATCTGTCCTTCCTGAAATCTTCCCGGCATGTTGTGGGTGCTTAGTGACTATACTGTCTTTGTTCACAGATGGCAGTGAGGAAGGAGCTCCTCAGGCAAACTGTGGGTTTGTGCATCCCCAGTGGAAGTGGTAAGAAGTTGCTCATCCGAGGAACCTAGCCCTGTGGGCCTCGACGTTTCCCAGAGGCCCCTGGAAAATGCAGTCATCCCTGGGTCTCATCCAGGAAGCCTCTGTGAACCAGTGCCCATGGGGACTGAAAGCAGGCATTCAGAAGTGAGGTGTGAACAGAGATGGGAGCCAGTGAGGGTGGCCTAGCCAGGGTGGGAGAGAGGCAAGAGGGCACTGGTGGCAATAAGATCAACCAACAGTTTCCACTTCCAGATAAGGAGAGGAGATGGGGCACGGAGGCGCTGAGAACTTTGTGCAAGGTCACACCCACCACTGCTGTTTGGACCCAGGAGCTCTGACTCCACAGTCTCACTCTTAACCACAAACCCAAGGAGGGAGAGTGTGGGCCCGGAGCTGCAGGGAGCCCACAGCTGGCCTGGCACAGTCCACCTTTCTATCTCCCACTTCCCCAGGAGACAGGCCTGGGTGGAGCAACCCTGTTGCTGGGGTGTTGACAAGGGCAGAGCATGCAGGTCTCTCTGAGGAGAAGGACGTATTCTTAGTTGAGGCAGGCATTGATCTTGGCACAGCTCATGCAAGTCTACATCTCAGGTCTGTAAATCACCCATTTAATGCGCCTGGATATACTTCAGGTGGGGAGGCCAGGGATGGCTCTGGCTCCACTTGGTGCAACTTCAGGCTTTCCTCCCACTCAGAGCTGCTGCTCCTGAGGGACTTGTTCTTCCTCAAACATGCCTCACATTCACTCAAGTTGTTCACTCTCCTGGAGCCACCCTCCTCACTGACCCAGCCCCCCGACCATGGGCCCAGGGCCCAACCCCACATTTCCTCTGGGCCCAGATCCAATCACCCCTTCTCCAGGAAGCCTTCTGGGATGCCTCAGTAATGAGACCATCTCCCTCCCTGGAGTCTGTGTTCTCAGAGACCCTGACTCTAGGCGGTGATCTCCTTCCTGAGATACCTCTGCCTTCCATTGAGTCACAGCTCTATGAAAGCAATTAAGGGCCCCAAGGCCTCTGGGCACATGTCAGTGCTATGGCTCCAAGTCCACCCTGCTAGGCCAGTGCACATCCTTCATCATCCTCTCACCAGCCCCTCTGCTGCCTCCTCTGCTCTGCTCCTGCAGGCCTCAGTCGAGTCCCTGTGCGTGCAGTATATGGTCCAAGTCCAGTGTCTGAAATATGGCCCTCTGTGGTTGGCGGTCTCCTAGATGTTCTGATTGTGATAATTTGTGAGTCTAAGCCGCTCTGGTCTATGACTCAAGGACTCTAGAGGGGCGACTCTGGAAGCTAAGACGGTGTAGTTTAATGAGCCTAAGCTTCTTGGAGGCTGATAACCTGTGCTGCTATGACTTTAAGTCTGTGGGTCACGCCACCATCAGAATGTCCAGGCACTCTCTGGGCACCTTGTAGGTGCAGCCAGAGGCCCTGCAGGCCAAAGGGAGAGGTTGTAGGCTTGGGGGTTGGAGTGGGATGGAAGTGCCCACTGCATCTTCCAGCAGAGGGCTCTGAAGGCCTCCAGAAGGTCCAGCCCTGACCCCACCCTGGCTGCCCATGTAGAATCTGTTTGTTAGGGTTGCTGGCCCAACTAGAGTGATCCTCCTAACCCCTCCCAAATGGAGCAAAATGCAAACCTAACTGCATTCAAAATGACTCCCACCACTTGTCGCCCCCAAATAACACCATGAGGATGAAAGGTCAGGTGGCCAGGGTGGCCAAGAGAGCCACTGATTGGGCCAGGCGCCCAGACCTGGCGTGAGACCAGTGGTGATGGGGGTGGAGGTATGGAGTGTCTGTCCATGGCCACTGGGCCTCTCTCCTGCAGGAGAGGGTCTCTGAGGGTCAGTGTGGCGGTGAACAGCCTACTTACTTCTCTGTGTCAGATAGGTGACCAGAAGTCAGGAGGGGAGATGAAGTGGGCTCAGATGAGAGCAGGCAGAGCAAGGGCCAGGTGGGGCCTCTGCCCACCTGACCCCTAAAAGAGCAGCTCGTGCTCTCCAGCCATATGGCCTTCCCAGGGCCACTCAGGGCCACCCGCTGCTGACTCCTTCACCCCCTTCCCCTTCACCATTCATGGCTCCCTGCTACCTAACCGTGGCTTCCAATGACTGCTTCCAGTCATCCTGGCAATTGGCAACCATCTCCAGGGACCCCAAGGACCACAGACTCATCTATCCACTTAATGAGTATGTATTGTGGGCTTACTGAGCACCAGGCTCTGTGCTGGATTCTGCATGGTGGACACACACTGCTTGTGGGGAAGATATCACTCATTCATTCATTCCTTCATTACCTTGTTCATCCGCCCATCAGCGAGATCATACTGAATGCCTACAATGTGCCAGACACAATCTGAGCACTTAGGACATGTGAATAAGCCAGATAGATAAAATTCTGCACTCATGGCCCATGCAAGTGACTCCTCCTGCCCTGGAAGCTACTGACAGTCATTGTATGTGTTTGGCAGGGCTCCTTGAGATGGTCTTCCCCTTTGTAGCAAGGGCCATGAATTTGGCCTCTGGACAAAGTGGGGCTCCTAGGCCCCTGCTGGCTCCAGCCTGTCTCCATGATCCCACTGGCCATCCCAAAAGAGCTTCAGGCTGGATGTAATCAAGCCAGTCTGACAAAGGCCATCGTGAGAGCCCCACAAATTATCACATTCCTCCTCATGCCCTCTCATGGCTGCAATTCAGGGAGGATAACAGAGGCTGACCAGGTGGATGTGAGATGTGAGGATTCCTGGGAAAAATGCATGAAAGCAGTAGGGACGGGAGCTGGCCCACAAACATCATCCATGGGGGGAATGAGCGTCTGGACCACCATCACAGAGTGAGTCACTGGAAGCATTGGGTCTGACCCAAACGCGTCTGCCTCCAGGGTCCTAGTGTTTAACCTTTGACTCTACTGCCCACAGCTGAATACAAGTCTTCATGGTGGTGGGGGTGGAGAAGGGAGGGAGGAATTCAAGGGATGGAGGGAGGGGTTTGGAGCTGAGCTTCGTCCTTTACTAACAGTGCAACTCTGGGCAAATGGCTAGATTTCCCTGTGCCCTCGTCTGTAAAATGGGCATGACACCACTGACTCTTCAATTTGCCTAGGGATGTAGAGATCAATGCTTTGAAGAGCCCTGGTACTTTGTGGCTAACGAATAAACTAACCTGTCGTTTTGCTTCTCCCCTCTGTCCCTTCCCTCTCCTCTTCCTCTTTTATACCCACTCCCTTCCTTTCATGGACAGGGGGCCAACAAGGCCAGACCCTGTGTGCATGTGTCCACAGTCACACACATAGGGGCCCACACCGGGGGACGTGTGCACACCTGCTGCAAGGTGAGCTGTGTCCACCCAGCACCAGACTCTCAGAGCCCAGAACAACCCCAAGGATTTTTCCCCGTCATGTGGCTCCTGGCAAATTAAAAAATGAAGGAAAAAAATGTTGAAACAGGGTCACAAGCACTAGGATGTAACTTGACCGTTTTCATTGTACAGATTAGCACTTTCATTAACAAAGATGTGATGCACTGTAATTGTGTGATTCACCAGATACTCGCGGGGTTTATAAAAGCGTTCATTTATTGCACATACAAGGCAGAGTGGAAGGGAACAAGGATACAGGTGGGAGGCTGTTGAATCAAGGTCTCTTCTTCTTTTCTCATGCCCACATGTAGGAGAATTTCTTGGCGACAGAACCAAAAGGTCGCATTTGAGGCCCTGGAGAATGTGAGATAGGCAGCCCTTCCTCATGAAGCCCTGCACACCCGTAGGTGTGCGCATGCTCATCCTGGGAGGGATGTGCTATTCATGTTCTTTTTGAAGATAAGGAGAAATGGCACGGTGATTGTGGTTAGAGGATTGCTGAAAGGGTGGGATATCCTAGAAAGCACTTCGGCAAATCATGGTTCATGGGTGGGCCTCAGACCCTTTCCCAGGGATCTGTGGTGTGCACCAGGTAGGAGAAAATGGCTGCTTCATGAGGTCCCACTTGTGAGATTCAGGGCAGAGCCATCTCTGTTCTGCTCCCAACGTCCAAGTCTCCTGCCCCACTGGGGCACACAGACTAAGGGGACATTGGTCCCAGGCCCTGCGGTCTCCACTACCATCCACCAGCAGACAGTTAAGTGTAACAGGCTCCTGTGCTGAAAAGAAAGATATTTCTCCCTTCATTACTTAGCAGGTTGGGGACTAGAAATACTGCCAGAGTCCCTGCTGTCATCCTTGGCTACAGTTTACTTCAATCTCACTGATTTCGTATGAACTAAATATCAGTGAGTATACAGAAATGAAAAGCTAAACTATATGGTAGGAATCTGAGCAGAAGCATAAATAAATTAAAAAGATCTCACACCACCCTCCCCTGGTGTTTACTCCCCTGCAGCCCCACTAGCTTCTTCTTGGACCTTGTAGGGTAAATGGGGTCAGTGAGGCTTTCTCGCCTGGCTGGAACAAGATAGCGCTCACTGAGGCCTTGGCCCCCTGGAACTTAGGACTTAGCAAACTAATTTAATGCAACTTGTTAAGCATTACTATGTGCTCATAAACTGGCTGTGTGCCACTATTGTGTAGGCCTGCTTAAAAGCAGACAGGGACAAACCTCAGTGTGGAGACCCGTTCCTCTTATAACTGCCGGCCGCCACAGTTACAAATAAAGAGTGCAGTTGTTATGAACCTGGCTCCTCTATTCCCTGGCCTGTCTGAATCAAATGATGTAAGCCTGCCTGGAATTGGACTCCTCCAGCACAGACTGAAACCCTCACAGTTTCCGCCTCTGGAAACTGTGCCCTTGCCCTTCCCTTTTGCTAGAAACTCACGCCCAAGTCTGTCAACTTCCCTCCTTCCCTCCCCTCCCTCAGACTTTCACAGATTTCACCTGCTCTTAGAGGCCCTCTCTGACCCCACTCTTTACAAGTATGACCTCCCCTGCTTCCTTTTGCTCTGTGGCTCTTATTACCACATATACACCCTCCGGTTCCCCTTCAATCCTCTGCATCTATTTCCTTCTAGGGTCTGAGCTCCTCCACAAAGGGGCTTGTCTGTGTGGTTCTCGGCTTTTCTCTGCCTCCTAGGGCAGCACCTGCCCACAGGACGCACTCAGTGAATACCTGCTGAAGAAGCACGTGTCTTGAGCTCTGGCAATATTCTGTGTGTAGGTCCCTGTCCTAAAGGAGGGCCTGTCTCAGTACAGTTCATGGCAGACCTAGGAAGTGGGTTCTAGGACACGCCTGTGTTCACACAAGTGCACAGCCTGCCCTAGCTCTCTGCCTTGCCAGCTGCACCTAGTGAAGGCAGTGGAGGGGTCAGGATTCCTGCCTGCCTTTGCCAGGATCAGGCTGGGCCCCCCTGAGGGCGTGATGCTGCTTTAGAGTGTCCCAGAAAGAGCAAGCACACTAATGTCAAGTGGTGTGGGAGGGTGAACTTCTCACACAACATTGCCGCTGCTGGGAGTCTCACTGATTTCACAGTGAACATGGCACTGTTACCGAATGCCAGGGGTTGGGTCGAGGTCCTGTTGCTCGCTGCACAGAAAGCCAGTCACCCAGACAACAAGCATTGCCAGGGAAGAAGCCTTTGTATTCAGGTGACATCAGCCAAGGAGAATGAGAGATTCCTTCTCAAGTCTGTCTCCTCATCCCACTGAAGTCAGGGTTTTATATAGTGGGTCAGGAATGTAGAAAGCAGGAACTTGGGAGGGTTAGGGAAGGGGGGCTGGGAAACAGGTAGAAACTAGCACCTCATTCTCTGGATGTGGTGATCTGGTGACTTCATACCAGAGGTCTAAGGGTTGGTAACCAGAGAAAGGAACACACATACAAAACACAGGTTCAATCTCTAAGGTCAAGAAGGTCAATTTCTACGTTTACTTAAAACAAACAAGCAAGGAAACAAACAAAAATTTTTAAAAAGAAAAGAAAAAGACAACTGTAACCATTAGAAGCATGGGGGAGTTGGGCTGGCTTTAGCATCTTGGTGGGAATTCACTTGCACACCCTCCTTTGGATCCTGAGCGCCAAGTGGGGTTGCACAGACCCCAGAAGCCCAACAAATACCCTGACAGCCTAAAACCCCTGGCCCTGCCCTCCTGGGACAGCTCATTGGCCTCCACAACCTCCTCATTACCACAAGGGACTCCCATATCCCACAGGTGCACAGGAGCACACAGGATGCTGCTGATTTGTCTTTGCACATTTCTGCACAAAGTCGAGAACAGTGTCCCTGATGGTCTATCCATGAGAAAGAGGGGTGGGACCTGGTTAAATCTGTAAACATTTTGTCTTCAGGACAGGTTTTTTGTCCAGTTTCCCTCAGTAACTCCCCTTGCAAGTTTCTCAGCTCTCCTCCGCCAAAAAAGTTGATGTGCCCAAATCTACCCGGGCCACCCTCCCTCACATGTTTTCCCCCTCACAGGAGGCACTGCTCTCTGCCTGGAGGCCTTGACCAGAGACCTGAGGCTCCTTCTTGATGCATCCTCCCCTTAACCCCGCTTGCTTCAAAGGGTCTTCAACTTTCCCATTTTTCAGGCCCTGGTCAGTCCAGGGACCCCTGAGTGCCATGACACATTGCTAGAATTGTGATGCATTCTGCTTCTTTCTTTTTGCCTGAACCACTCTGAGCGTTTGTCTGTTACTTGCATTATTATTATTATCAAGTATTATTATTGCTTTTTTGACAAATCACTCCTCCCGAAAATGAATGTACCTCTCTCTCTCTCTCTCTTTCCCCTCTCATGAGAGTCGCCACCCTCCACCTGGCAGTCTCGGTCAGAGGCCTGCGGCTGCCCGGGGTGCCCGTCTCCCCTTACCCTCATATTCCACTAGTCACTCATTCGCAACATGTCTACCTCTCAAATATCTGTCAAATCCCTTCCTGAGCTCTCCCACATCCTGGCCAACCCCGCCAGTGCTCACCTGACCCTGCAAATGCACCGCCCACTCCCCGGCCCCCGGGCGCCCGCCCCCCCCGGGCGCCCGCGGGGGCGCGGGGGGCGG
>CAUYQG010097510.1:0-15510 GCA_963574415.1 Tarsius wallacei
GATTTGGAAGCCAGTTTTTGGGTGGGGGGCTATACTGTCCTTTTGCAGCTTTGATATTTGGATAAGGAATGTTGTGGAGGGTGCTAAGATTAAAAAGCTGTCTGAAGATCACAGTGTTCACTAACTGGTATATGGGCTCCCTGGGACCCACTTCCCACCACCTCACAGTATGTCCGTGCAATGAGAATGTATGTGTATCCCCTGTGTACAAAATAACATAAGAGAAAGGAAAGAAACTAAGAAAGAGAGAAGGGAGAAGAAAGGACAATGAAGAGAACAAAGTAGAGGACAAACAAAAAACCAACAAACAGGCTGACAAACAAACCAGTAAAAAAGAAAAAGAAAACTAAAACTGACAATATGAGGACATTTTCAAACTCATGTATAAGCTTATGTGAAAAAGGAGAAGGAATAAAATGAAAAAAAAACCCACATACACAATAAGAAAAAAATTAAAAACTTAAAAAAGAAATAATACAAAGGCACAAACCCACCCCAGAAAACAAAGCATTGAAAAAAAAAAAAAAACACTGAGGCGGAAGGATGGCCGGAGCCCAGCAGATTGAGGCTGCAGTGGCCAGGAGCGGCCAACACTCCAGTCTGGGTGACAGAGTGAGACTCCAACTCAAAAAAACAAAAAAAAACAACAAAAAAAAAACATTTTGTGATTCTTGAGCAAAGTTTCTTCTGAAACTTTGGGGTTTTTGTCAGTGTTACCCAGGCATGGCTGGTGTCAGAGGGGAGGGGACTCCGACCTCTAGATCTGTCCTCCTGCACATCCTGGAGTCAGGAAGAGGCTATGAACTGTCCCCAAGAGATCAACCTGTGTTCAGACCTCTCCACGTGCATTGATCAGGTCACTCCAGCCTGGGTCCCACACCTCGTGGATCACTTGGAGAAGGGAGCCCAACAATTTAAAACTCGCTCATACCCCTCTGCTTTGGGCTGGGTTCTTCATCTCTGGTTGCAGCCATAGTCCCAGTTGTTCCAGTTAAGGGGATGAGGCAACTGGATCTCCTTGGTAAGCCAGTCCTTCTGGGGATACTGCACCCAGGGTATCCTCTCTGGGATGACAATGATCAACCTCACAGAGGTGCTGAATTCAACCCTCAGTCTCAGCTCCGCTGTTCACGTGGGCAGGAGGGAACCTGTCTACACCCAGGTACCAGGACAAAAGCAGTGGGGGTGTCTCTGCATCTTGTCTTTTGCTGCGATTCAGTGAGTAGTTCCTCCATTGTATTTTCTCCAGGGTCTCAGTTGCCAATGTCAGATCTGGTGACAGAGGCTGTGGTGGAAGGCGGCGCCAGCAGAGGTGGTTCTTCCTCCCTCTCCCTCCTTCTTCCCTCCCTCCCACCCTCTCTTTTCTGCTATGTTATTATGGAAGATTCCTAACATATGAACTAACTCTACATGTTTGTGGCTATGCCACAAGAAAGCATTACCTGGATAAAAGTGTAATGCCACAGTATATGGGATACAATTTTTAAAAAATTTATTAGCTTAGTCTGAAAAAAAATGTCTGGGAGTAATTCTGCAACCAAGACAGTGAATTTTAACTCTCAATTCTCCACATTCAGCTGCGTGTTTTCAGAACACATGAGCAACATAAACTCTTATACATTCATTGTAAAAGCTTAAATTGGCACAAGCACCTTAAAAATGAAATTAGCCTTATCTAGTATGGTTAAAGTCTATGCACCATGAGATCTCAAATCCTACTTCTGATTATACACTCTGAGAACTTTCTTGCCAATGTACCCAGGAGACGTGTAGATTAATGCTTATGGCAAAAACTTGAATAAAGCACATATACATAAATAGAAGAGTAGTAAAATTGGTGTGTGATTACAAAATGTAAAACTTGTGCAGTAAAAATAAATGATGACAGCCTCCCACATCAGGGATAACTCTCCTACACATAATGTGCATCACAGAATACATGCAGAATGAGACTGCTGCTGTATGGGAAGTTTAAAACAGGCAAAATTGACTAATATTTGTTTGGGGGGATGTATACACTTATTGTTAAAATCTTTAGAGAAATGTAAGGGAATAGTAAGGGAATAGTAAGGGAATGTAAGGGAATAGACTCAGCAGAAAAGCTCCTTCTGGGGGATAGGATTGGGCAGCAGTGCATGGCAGCTTCGTACTTTCTTCATAGGTTCTGCCAAGTGCTGGTTGCCCAGGTAGTTGCATGATCATTATTCTTTACATTGCAGTTTTCAAATTGTAGCTTGTGAACCATTCCTGGATTTTTTTTAGAAAATGGAAAAGAAAATGAAAATACCAAAGCTCTTTGCAAAAGTCTTTAGCAAAAACTACTCATATTGGAACAAAGCTACTGCCAATTGTAATGAGTCATGTGACAGAGCAGACCAGGATGCCATGAAAATAGCCTTGGCTAGAAAGAGTCCATGTGATGTTTGACTCATTGGCATCTCTCTAGATTTCTGGTGTACCATGTTCAATCTGATGTGCAAGACATTTCCATCTTGCAAAAGATTTGATGTGTTACTTACGTTTTACCCCACACACAACTGAATTAAACTTTTACAGAATTGGAAAAGCACATTATTCCTCAAATTAAATTAAATAGGAAAAATAAAGGAATATCCAGTGATAAAATAACAAATATAAATGGAAAACACACCAGAGCTTCTTTAAAAAAAACTGTAAAAGCACATGATAGCTTTGCTGTTTAGAATTGTAGTGGTATCAAAATAACTTACACATCTCACAAAAAATCACAGTGAAAAATGTTTAATGTATTATTGACTGCCCACTGAATATCCTTACTACTAGATTGGAGTTAAACAATTCTGCCTGCTGTATCAAGCCGAAATTGTCACAATGATAAGGTATATAGGTTGAGGTATGAGATTCAAATTTTTCTGATTGAAACAAATCTGATAAAGCAAATATTTTTGAAGATGATATCCAACTATGAAAACTGGTGTATTTGGCCCTCTTAAACTCCATTAGAAATGTCTTTTGAATAATATTGAGTGATCTCTCACAGAAACAAAGATCTGAGCATCACACGTTCTCACTCATAAGTGGCCCTTGAACAACTCCCGTAATACTATAAGAAAAGGATCGATAGGGGTGGAAAACTATGGTGGGGGGATAGGGAAGGGAAGGGAGGTGGGATTAACGGTAGTCAATATCTGTCTGGGGAAAGGGGGGCACGCCTCATCAACAAGGGTACCTGCACAATGAACATTTGTATACCTAACCCTTAACTGTACCCCATAAGTTTAAAATAAAAAATATATATTAAAAAGAGATGTGGGTACAATTCAGGGTTAGGTACACAAATGGTCATTGTACAGGTAAAGTTTGGGCCTCACTTGGGCCCCCACTTCACCTGGTTTGAGATCGGGTTCCCTTTTTGATGTTACGGGCCCCCCCTTCCCTGACAGTGTCCCACTACTGCCAATCCCTTTCTAATAGTGCTGTGATAACTGTTCAGGGTCTGCTTATGAGTGAGCACATGTGGGACTCCGTTCTTTGTTTCGGTGAGAGATCACTGAGTATTACCTTCAGTCCTTAAGATCATCTGATAGGTAATCTAATTTCCTCTGTTCCCATTTAATAGATTATAAGACTGAGGCTTAGGCCAGTTCAATGTCCATGCTGCTGGCTAGTTGCAATGCCAGGGCTTGAACCAAGGCACACTGACACCATAGCCTGGACCCCTGGCTCCTACACTGCCAGACTGCATCACAGGCTGGGGGGCATTGGGCGCCCTCTAGTTCAAGCCTGCTGATTGACAGAGATTCCAAGGCTGGAGTTCACCAGCTCCCTGGTGACAAAGGTTCTGGAACCTGGTCTTCCTAGCTCCCAGGCCTAGAGCTCTATCCAGAGATGTTCAAAGCCTTTTATTTTGTGGGGAAGGTGGCCTTTGCGGGTGGAGAGAAAGGAGACAGTTGGGCACATGGAAATCCCTGAATTGATAATGGAGGCAAGATAACAACCTGGGCAGCGAGGTCTGCGGTTGAGGGATTCTCTGTCCCAGGCACTGAGACCGCGTGCTGACGTTTCTGTTCATCAAGTGTAAACTGGCTCAGTCTGCCCAGAGGCGATTGGGCAACAGAGACCAGGAGCCTTAAACAGGGTCCTACATCTCACCTAATAATGCCGCTTCTAGGACTCTATCCCAAAGAGATGCTTTGAAACCCACACAAAGCTTTTCATATCATCACTTCTGCAATACCACAAAACAAATAAGCATGCAAACAGGCCTGAATTAGGGGACTGAGGCTAGCAACCCTGGCTCGACCCAGTGGAGGAAGACTGTGCGGTCTTTAAAAATGGGCTTGACAGAGACCATCGAAAGAAATGGAAAAAGCCCCGCTGACAACGTCAAACCAAAGGTGGGGCGGGGGAGCAGATCATAGAATGGCAGGATGACCCAATTTAAGTAAAAAAAAAAAAAATGGACGAGGAGGGGAGGGGGCAGGGAGAACCAAAGAGAAAAATACCGCCATACTGATTGCCTCTCTGCAACTTTCGGCGTCTGAAAATGTCTACAGATTCCGCCTCACGTGTGTAGCGGCAGAAGGCGACTGAACCACCAGCCACAACAATGAACAGGAGGAGAACGTCCCCAGGCTGGTGTCTTTCCAGACTGGGCTGGCAGGGGCAGCTCCTACAGGGCCCCGGAGGGCGGGGAGGGCGCAGGGAATGCCAGGGGCACTCATCTGCCGGCTGACCTAGAAAGCTCCCTGCCTTGGCTGTTGGTGTGTGGGCGGTGGGACTGCGGAGCACGTCTTCCAGCTGGGGTGCTTCTTCACACAGCCAGCCGGGCCGGCTCTGCCCACAGCTCAGGGAAAGCCTCGCCCCTCGGGCCTCTTTGTTGAAGAGGAATCTCGGAGGAAGAGCTGCCTCGCCAAGAGATTGACCCCGCAGGCCAGGAGGTGCTACCAGTTTGGGCTTCCCTTGGGAATGTTCTGGTGCACTGAGCGCACGGGAGAAAGCAGAACCTCCAGGCCAGAAGAGATCTGAGTCCAGGGCTGGGTCTGAGGTCCAGAGGGGCGGCTGGAGGGACCTTGACGCCCAAGGTGCACATCGTGGTCCAGAGTGCTGGGCTTTGGCGGGCCCGCTGAGTCCAGGCCAGGCCTCCCCTGGACACCTGCCCCGCGGGGAGCCGAGTGTCCAGATGGCGTGCACCCCCGCAGGTGTCACCTGGCTCAGGTAGTGAGTGGACATAGCCTATGTATGGGACATCACGGCCCCAGTGGTAGCCACACGAGTGCCATCCTGCTGAGGTGAGCCTTGCCCTGAGGGCATGTCTCCATGTCTCCATAGAGGCCAGAAGAATGAACTGCTAGAGCGGCCTGAGGCTCACTCCAGCCCTGGGCCTGCCACTGGGGGCATCCACAGTGAACTCACCGTGGGCTAGTGTGAGGTAAGAGGATAAGGCCCCCTTGACAGCCCTGGGGTGCTGAGAAAGAGCCCTGCCCAAGTGAGCAAGGCAGCTACTTCCACAGGTGCCATTGGCGATGAGGCCTGAGCCCACCACGGCTCCCTTCGGTCCTTGGATGCCTGTGTCTGGTTTGTTCCAAAGTCCCTCAGGCTTGTGGGCTGAGTATGTTTCCGGCCCTGAAGCAGTGCACGCCGTGTGCACACAGGCATTGCCGTTCATGCCAACTCCCGGCCGTGCCTGGCGACACTCCACACCCCTGCTTATCCCGGCAGTCCTCGTCTATGCCCTGGAATCTGACTCACCCCATGGGAGCGTTCTCGGGCTGCCGAGCTGGATATCGTCAGGACGTCACGCACTCTCTCTCCGTGGCGGCTGCACGGGCTGGCCAAGCTTAACTCTGCTTGGCATCTGCGTGTGGCCACGGGGATGGGGGCGGTTCCGAGGTTACAGTTGCTGGTTGTTTTGGTTCTGTGCATTGTTTGTTTGTTGCTGTTTCTTTATAATGTTGATCAGATAGAGATGTGGTCAAGTGGGGAAGGGAGAGATTTTGGCTGTGAATGGCAAGAAGGCTCAGAGCAGTCCTCAGGATTTGTCAGAGCTGCTCCCAGCTGAGGGCTTGCTGTGCATGACTCTTTTCCCGTGGCATTCCTGCCAGTCCTCATCGTCGCCCTGGGAAGCAGGCACGGCTCATCAGGCCTGGCTTCTGCAGCTCTTGAGTGAGCTGTGTCTAGGTGGCAGGTGGCAGCAGAGCCCTGCTCGAGGCTGAGGGGCCGAGGCTCAGAGAGGTGAAATCACTTGCCAAAGGAGTCAAGGCAGAGGCAGGGCCAGGTCCAGGGAGGGCATCGGCGTGCCAAGTCAGGAGTCTGGGGACTGCCACTGAGGACGGGACCCTCGGGAATATGACGCCGAACAGGTGGTGGGTGTGCGCAGGTGTGTGTGAGTGTGTGAGTGCTTGAAAGCGGGTGTGCATGTGTGAGTGTGCGTGTGTGCACGTGTGTGGCTTGTTGAGGCTAGACGAGACAGGAGCACTGGCTGATGAGCTCGGGCCCGCCGGTCCATTGAAGACTCGCCGTGTTTCCTTCGGCAGAACAGACACGGAAGGAAGAGCTGAGAACATGGGCACGGCCGAGAGTCTGTGTTTGGAATACGTGCATTTGGCTGGTTAGATTTGCCTTTCTACAGAATAACTCCCCATGAGAGTATGTCTCCGTTGTTGGGCTGCTGTCACAAAGCGCAGAAACCTGGGGGATTTATGAAAAGGAGAGCTCTCTGGGTCACGGCTCTGGAGGCCGGAAGTCTGAGGTCAGGGCAGCAGGACCGTCAGGTGCCGGGAGGGCCCCTCCTGGCTGCGGGCTGCCAGCCTCTTGCCGAACCACCATGGGAAAAAGCGAGAACCTGCGCTCCGGCCTCTCTGGGCCCGGGTCCCCTTCGCGCCCTCAGGACACAACCACCTCCTAAGGTCCTATCCCCCCGACACCGTCACTCTGGGATTCGATTTCAACGTGGGAAGCATGGGGACACAAACGTTCCATCACACACCACACTCCATAACACGCAGGCTGCTGTGTTCTCCTGGTTCAGTCCAAAGAGTCATTTGTGGACACTCAGCCTGTGTTTGGTTCTGGGCTCGTACAGAAGGAGGGGAGACAGAGAGAGAGAGAGAGAGAGAGAGAGAGAGAGAGAGATAGAGAGAGACAGAGACAGAGAGACAGAGAGAGACAGAGACACAGAGACACAGAGACAGAGACAGAGAGACACACAGAGAGAGACACAGAGAGAGACAGAGACACAGAGATACAGAGAGACACAGAGACAGAAAGACAGAGACAGAGAGACACACATACACACAGAGACAGAGACACAGAGAGATGGAGAGACAGAGACAAAGAGAGAGAGACAGACAGACAGAGAGAGAGAGAGAGAGAGAGAGCGAATGAACAGGAGCAGGTGTGGCCTCTGCACACAGGGAACCACAGTCCAGCTGAGGTGTCGCGACCAACACTCATCTCCACGCCCTGCGGCCAGAACGCTCGAGGTGACTCCCTGGAGGAGGTGGCATCCGAGTGGGGTCTTGAAAGCAGGGTGGGAGCTGGACGGGTGGCGAGACGGTGGGAAGGACGTTGTGGGTGGAAGGCACAGCGTGGCGGAGGGAGGGCAGAGAGACAGGCATGGCTCTCAGGGTCAAGGCCTGGGTGGAACGCAGTGGTGGACGAACGCGCTCTTGAACGCGTCCACTCCCTTGGGATGCCCCTGCTGTGAAGGAAACGCAGGGTCCCAGGCCCCCAGCTGCCCGGCTTGGACTTCTTACCCTCCCCGTGCTCCTGGGGAGGAATGCCTGAAATCCCTGTGCTCTTCTCTTCCAAGTCTCCACAGAGTTTAAGACAAGCAGTGGTGGGACACCGGGGACAAGAGACCCACCCCAGCTGCAAGAGCCTGGGTTCAGCCCTTCTCGTTGTCTTCTGCTCAGACCCTCTGAATCTTATCTTAGCTGCTTAATGGAGACGATGGGAGTTTCTCTTTCAAGGGTGGTGTGACCCTCCTGACTTCCAGTGTCCCGATGGCTTAGACTAAGCAGAGTCTCATTCAAAGCAGCTCTGCCCAAGAGCCAAAAGGAACTGAAAAGGTGCAGATATTTTACAGATGCATTTAAGATTCTTTTTACAAACACTGGATCATACTGCAATATATTTTGTAACAGACACTTTTCAATGAACAATTTATCATAGACATCTTTCCAGATCAACCCACGTATATATAACATATTTTTTTATAGCTGTATACTAGTCCTTAGAATGGATATGTTGTCCTAATTTCAGAAATTCAGGTTGTTTCCAGTTTTTTTGTTGTTTGTTTTTGCTACTTCAAACATTGCTGCAGTAAACATTCTTGGGCATTATAAAAAAAAGTGTTTCGTCTTCCCTGGGTCCCTTGAGTATCACAGGAGATCCACTCCACAAGCCACCGCAGTGAGTCTGGAAGCTGCCCTCCTCGCCCCCTCAGGACTGCCACGTCCTCACCCACTCCAGAAATCCCCCCTCGCTGAAGGGCTGTCCTGTTCTCGCCCTGTGAATGACTGATCTGCTTCGTAACCTGGCAGCTGAGGAAGCCTCTGGATGTCAAACGTCCGTGATGTCTGACCTGTCACAGAAGCAGCTTCTCTAAAGCACTCGGCAGGGCCTGGCCCTTGGCGAAATCTCAGTGCGTTCTGCTATTAATTAGAAGCACTGTGATCCCTAGCAATTGCTCAAAAATTAGTGCTCAAAAAGTGTGCGATAGTACACATCACACTTTTTCTCCTAAAAACGTGAAATAACTGAAGACAGTTTTTTAAAATCTTGAACGCCTTAAACTTTTTCTTAATTTTTACATGTTTTGTTTTTTTGAGTCAGCGTCTCCCTCTGCCGCCCAGGCTGGAGTGCAGTGGCATCATCATGGCTCACCGCAGCCTCGACCTCCTGGGCTCGGGCGATCCTTCTGCCTCAGCCTCCCACATAACTGGGATTACAGGCATGCACTACCCCACCCAGCAAATGTTTGATTTTTTTTTTTGTAGAGATGAGGTCTTGCTACATTGGTCTCAAACGCCTGGCCTCAAGGGATCCTCCTGCCTTGGCCTCCCAAAGTGCTGGGATTATAGGTGTGAGCCACCACACCCAGCTTGGACATCTTTCAAAAGAAACTTTTGCCTGTTTTAGTTTCCTAAATCTGCTTCCTAAAACCGTGTCTGTGGATTAGCAAGGAGACTGCCTCCCTGCTCTGGCAGCCTCTCTGCTCCTTGAAACCACAGCGAGCAACTCTGGGGACAACCCTGGGGCTGGAAAGTGTTCCACAGCCTCTCTGCCTCCAGAACAGAGAGGCCAGGACTTGCCACCTGGGGCTGTCAGGGTTGGCTGGATCTTCCCTAGGAAGAACTGCCTGAGGCCGGAGGAGAGATGGACTTGCCGAGCAAGAATCAGTCATTTATCATTCATTCATTCATCATCTGCCGGTAACGGATGATGACAGGCGGTATTTCCCAGAGAGAGTCAGACCTCTGTGTTTATCTCGCTCCACATGCCTTTCTTGTCGTGTGGCTGTCAGTCCTTCCACCTGTGGAGATCTGTGTTTGCACCCCTTGAAACGGGATGGGTGTGTGTGACAACCTTGGCCACTTGCGTGTGGGAGAAATGACGTGACTGTAGGCCATAAAGAGTGAAACCAATTTCCTGTCTCTCTTTCTCTCTGTCTCTCCACACACACGCGTGTGTACACACACACACACGGAGGAAAAAAAGTATACGCTTTAAGAAAGGATAAAGCTCTGCTAAAATTATAATACTCAATATATGCTGATAACAAAAGATGAATACAAGCCACCTTTGATTCTGTAATTACAAGAGGTGCTCCAAGTAGTTCCCGTCAGCGTCCAGACACTTCTGATTACAGCGAACAGCTCTTAAAACATTTCTTAAAATGCACGTACGTTTTCGGCATTCCTTCCTTCCTTCCCTCTCTCCACAGTGTCTGGGCCTCCACTAGAGTCTGGAACTATCTGAAGGATTCTTCACAATGTCTGGTGGTTGATGCTGCCTATTGACTGAGGTCTCTCCGTGTGGTCTGGGCTTTCTTCCAACATGGTGTCTGGGTGTTAAAGGCAAACATTGAGAGAGAGAGAGAGAGAGTGAGTGAGTGGTGGACAGCTGTCCTTGCTGTGCTAAATGCCTGACCTCTGAAACTTTGGAGGCTGCGAGCAGCTATTGTCAATTTGGGTCATTAGGTTTGGGGATAATTTGTTACACGGCAATAGATCACTGATACATAGGCTCTGTGGAGAAGCCAGGCCTGCAGGGAGGAAGAACCGTCAGGGTCTCTGGGGAGGTCTTTCAATGGTTATGTTGTTTGGTAAGGTTGTGATAAAGGGAGCACTGACTAAGTGTGTCTGACTCCTGTGGGGCAGGGTGGATAGGGGTTCAGAAAGGCTTTTGGGGAGAGCTGACACTTCAGCTTGGTCTGGAAGGGCAAGAGAGAGTCAGCAAGAGCGAGGGAAGGCTGGACCAGGGAAAGAGTGGAGACAGGGGTACTCCAGGCCTGAGACCCTGGAAAATAGCTGTGCGGGGAGTTACCTGGCCCTTCTCGGCATGTGAGCTACAGGTCTCACCCAGAGCTGACCGTCGAAAAGGGCGTCACAGCTGACAAGGCCCCTTGTGCTTGTCCAGGGCTCCCAGCCAGGCCCTGGGATCTGGCAGGTGTGAGGCCATGGCGGCCCCCAGACACTGCTCCTGGCCAGGTCCTGGGTTTTTAGAGGTGTGAGGTTGTGACCCCCAGATACTGCTCCCAGCCAGGCCCTGGGTCCTGGGGGGTGTGAGGCCATGGCCCCCAGACACTGCTGCTGACCAGGCCCTGGGTCCTGGTGGGTATGAGGCCGTGGCTCCCAGACACTGCTGCCGGCCAGGCCCTAGGATTTGGGGGTGCGAGGCCATGGCCCCTAGACACTGCTCCTGGCCTTGCCCTGGGTCCTGGAGGTGTAAGGCTGTAGCCCGCAGACAGCAGGGTTTCTCCCAGAGCACACCTCTCTCCTTGGGCTGGACCAGCCTCTGAAGAAACAGGGAACCAGCAGGATGGGGGTGGTTGTGGGGTGGTCAACAGCCATGGCCGACACGGTTGGCCAGTACTGGAAGACCCTGACCACCTCCTGCTGGGGGGTGGGTGGATATTGTGAATATGACTGCAGGGGTGCAGGGGTGTCTAAGCCCGAAAGTCGCACTGACCTGCTGGAGCAGTAGGACTGGGACCTGCCTATGGCCCCAGCCCGCGTATGAACCACCCTTCTCCAAGCAGGGCTTCTCTTCGGTGGCCTTGGGTCCTCACTTGCGCTTCTTCTTTTTATTTTTGAGTTGAAGTCTCCCTCCGTCGCCCAGACTAGAGGGCAGTGGCCGCTCCCGGCCACCGCAGCCTCGACCTGCTGGGCTCCGGCGATCCTTCTGCCTCCGCCTTCCAAGGAGCTGGTACTACAGGTGCGTGCTACCACGCCCGGCTGATTTTTTGATTTATTGTAGAGATGAGGTCTCGCTTGCCCAGGCGGGTCTCGAACCCGCGGGCTCAGGCAATCCGCTCACCTCAGCCTCCCAAGGCGCGGGATGACAGGCTGAGCCACCGAGCCCGGCTCACAGCCTCATTTTTGATGACTGGATAGCAGCCCCAGCATATACGTGTACCCAATTTGTTTATTAAAATTGTTATTATTAGACATGTAAGTTGTTCTTGGTTTTTTACTATAGTGCTTGGATAAATATCTTTGACTATGGAAGAATGTGCTTTATCGCTCATTTATTATCTTGTTAGGATAAATTCGCATAAGAGTAATTTGTGCGTCAATGTGACTGCACATTTCAGAGTTATTTGACATGGACCTCCAAATTACATTCCAGGAGAACAATGTCAGGTTATTTCTCATGGAAGCATATGAGAAAGCTCATTTTCCACATTCTTGCCTTGCTACATTAAAATTTACTTCGTATTTCATCAGTTTTGGTAAATATGTGTCTTTGAAAATCAACTATTTCACTGAGATTTTAAAATTTGTGATCGCACAGCTGTACATCATTTTCTCTTAAAATGAACAAACAACCATTTTATGCCTGTGGTTGTAAGTCCTTTCTCATTCTTAATATGTCGTTAAGAAGAGCAGAATACTCTGGACATATTTCAAAATCATTACTTTTCTCCTACCCCTGCTGCAAGCAAAAATGGATTTTTCTTCAATATTCACCGTGGGAACTTGAGAAAGCTCCTGGTGGTAAAACTTACAAAAGGGTGGGGATCCCCCTAAGACTAGGACCCCCACGGCCTGAATTCTCAAACTTTGTCCGCATAGATCCTCCAGGAATCCATCAGTTACAGCTCAGGTTTCTGACCCAGGCACTGGCTACGGTGGCGGTTTCTGCGCCTGGGCTTCTACTCCAGCAAGTTGGGATTCCTTGTGTCTACCCGTTTGTCTCTTTAATCTTTGGAGCAGCAGTTTGCCCTGTGACCTTAGTTCTCTGGCGGATCTAAGAAGAGTTGTTGATTTTCAGTTTCTTCCGCTCTTTCTGTGCTGTGAGGATGGGAGGGACAACTTCCAAGCTCTTAACATGTGGGACTCGAAACCAGAAAACCTCCGTTCTCAATGATCATTTTTCTTGTGTTAAATGGGAAGCATTGTAAGATGTTTGTCTGTATTATTGGTCTTTTCACAAGTTCTTTTTATTCATTTTGCTTTTTAGTTTTTGAATAAATCACTTCCAGCTTTATACTGAATAATTCATTTCTCTTTTTTTTCATTAGGTTGTATTTTGCCGTTATTTTTCCAACTTTTCTGGTTAGACAGTTTATTTTTATTCAGTTATCTCTTTACTTCTGTTCTTTCATTCTGTTAATCTCTTTAGGGAAATGGATTTTATGTATGCCTAGGTCATAAGCTTCTTTGGGACAAGCATCTTGTTTTCTTCAGATCATAGCAGAATGCTCAGCTCAACGTGCATGATCCACAATGGTTGAATGCATAAAAGACAGAGTGAACGCATGTTAGATTTAGGGTGTCTGTCCTCCTTATTCCATATACTTTCCCTGCTTAAATTTATTTCATCAACATTTAAAAGTATTTTTTGCATAAAAAGTGTTGCTTTTTTGGCCCCCATATACCACATATGCAATTTTATATCTCACTTTGTAAAATTTATTCTGGTTATTATATTTTTAAATAAGATTTTTATAATGTCATTATGGATTCATTTCCATTCACTGGATGTATTGCATTTTACTTAGCCATTAACCTATTGATGTAAATTTGAGATAGTGCCAATTATTTTTGCTACTGAAGGAAATTATATGAATATTTTATACATAGAATTTTAAAAGTATTATAGACACTTTCTTCCTAATAAAATCATGGTAGTGACATTTATGGGCCAATGACCCGAATATTTAATTGTTGTGTTTTTGACAAATGGTTTTCCAAAAGACTAATACGAAATCTGGCAGCCCCCTGCAAAGCATGCATGTAATTGCCTCTCTGCAGATTTGCTAATGTGAGGAGCTGTCCATCCCTGCCTTCCGTCTCTGGTCCCCTGCTCCTGGTCCCACACTTTAACACCCTCTGTCACGCTTTAGATCTTCGAAAACTTTTCCCAGTGATTTGAATGAAAGAAGGTGAGAGTGAGAAAGATTAAGAATTAAGATGATACACTTAATTATATACTTCACCTACTCTTTAAAAACAACAACAACAAGATTGTTTGAGCCTTTTTTAAAACCACCGAAATTCAAAGAAGAAAATAAGCCCCCAATGACCCATTTATTATTGGATATATTTCACAGATTGGAAGAAAACAGACAGTGACAGTCTTATTTCCCACTTTTTGTTCTACTCCCTGGAGGTAACTACTTCTGAATGTGTCTTTGATTCTTCCTAGAATACACTTACCAGCAAATTCAGTATATTTCATAGAAACCAAGATGTTTTATGGTTGATCTTTTCTGATCTTACCAGAAAGTGTCAATAGACCTTCTTCACACTAACTTT
This sequence comes from Tarsius wallacei, assembly GCA_963574415.1. Lineage (NCBI taxonomy): Eukaryota > Metazoa > Chordata > Mammalia > Primates > Tarsiidae > Tarsius > Tarsius wallacei. The sequence goes on from CAUYQG010097510.1 coordinate 13,968, forward strand.
GCAGCTGCCACCTGGCTGGGAGTGGTTGTGGGAGGTTCCAAATTATAGCAGGCATATTTTTTCCAAACTATAAAAAAAATAGTACAAATTTATGGGTTACGTGTAAAAATACTTATGTAATGCATAGTGATCAAGTCAGGGTATTCAGAATGTCCGTCACCTGAGTACCATACATTTTTAAAAATGAAAGTCACCATACTCTGCTATCAAACATTGAATTTATTCCTTCTATCTAGCTATGTTTGTACCCACTTCTCATCCTCCTTCCCCTTCCTCTCAACTCACTTTTCACAATCTCTGTTATCTATTTTTCTGCTTTCTGCCTCCACGTGATCAAACTTTTTAGCTCCCACGTGTGAGAACATGCAATATTTGTCTTTTTGTGGCGTGGCTTTTTTCACTTAAGATCATGACTTAAAGAGTTTACATCCATGTTGAGGAAAATGACATGATTTACTTCTTTTTCATGGCTGAGTAGTATTTTAATGTTTATATACACTACATATTATCTGTTTGTCCGTTGATGGACACTTTGATTCCACATCTTTGCTATTGTGAATAGTACTACAACAAACATGCAAGTGCAGAAATTTCTTTGATACGTTGATGTCTTTTCTTCTGGGTAGATACCCAATACTGACATTGCTGGATTTTATGGTAATTATGTTTTTAGTTTCTTTTTTTTGGAAAGCAGGATTTATTGAGAGGACAGGAAAGCTCCCATAGTGGGAAGGGACCCGAGGGGGTTGCCTGAGAAATCACCATACTGTTTTTAATGGTGGCTCTACTAGTTTGCATCCCCACCAACAGAGTGGAAGAATTTCCTTTCCTCCATATCCTCACCAACATCTGCTTTTTTTCTTCTTTTTTGTATTTTTAAATAGTAGTCATTGTGAATGGGGCAAGATGATATCTCATTGTGGTTTTGATTTTTATTTTTCTGAAGATTAGCAATGGTGAGCATGTTTTCTTTTGAGAAACGTCTATTCATGCTCTTTGCCCACTCTGTTATTTTTATTTTGGGGAGGGTCATTTGTTTTACTGTTGTAGAATTGTTTGGGTTCTTGTATATTCTGGATATTAGTTACCTGTCAGATAAGCAGTTTGCAAATATTTTCTCCTATTCGCAGGTTTTCGCTTCACTCTGGTTATTTCTTTTGCTATGCAGAAGCCTCTAAGTTTAACGTAGTTCCATTTGTCCATTTTTGGTTTTAGTCCCTTGCTTTTGAGGTTTTAGCTACAAATTATTTGTCTAGACCAATGTCTAGGAGAGTTTTACCTGTTTTCTTCTAGTATTTTATAGTTTTGGGTCTTATGTTTGTCTTTAGTCCGTTTTAAGGTTTTTTTTTGTTGTTGTTGCTGTTTGTTTTAATATGGCAAGAGATATAGGGTCAGTTTCATGCTTTGAAATGTGGCTATGCAATTTTTCCAGCACTATTTATTGAAAATGGTGTACTTACCACAGTGTAAGTTCTTGTTTAATGAAGATCAATCAGTTAGCTGTAAGTATGTGATTTTATTTCTGTATTCTAGATTCTGTTCC
>CAUYQG010097515.1:0-12647 GCA_963574415.1 Tarsius wallacei
AGTTTTAATAATAATATTTTAAAATAGTAACAGGCATCCATGAGAGAGTTTCCAATTTCTAACTTAGGTATCTGGTGCATTGGTAGAATGGATATTTGTTTTGGACAAACTGATTTGAGGTTCTTTTGTAAAGATAATCACAAACTAGTCTTTTTGCATGATAAGTAATACCTGGAATTAATTGTAAACCATGTATAAGTAAAATTGACGCCTGTTACTATTTTAAAATATTATTATTAAAACTCATTTTATAAGTGTAATTTTTTACATCTGGAAAGTTGTTTAAGAATTACATAATTACTAAGATTTGCTAATGTTCTCGATTCTGTTACCATGAAATTCTGCTGATCTAGTTATTTTAACTGAAACATTATCATTGAAGAACAAGGAGACAATGGCAGTGGAATTCAAGTACTTTATATTCACTGATGCCTTATTTCTACAATATTTATTTTCACTTTAATTTACACCCCTTGGACCCATTTAAAACTTCATAGGAAGTGAGGAAGCCCTGCCCTAACAGCCAGTCTAAAAAGGACTAGTCTCTCTTGAACTCTAAGCTCAGAGATCCTGACCCTCTCCTACCTTCTGTGGCAAAAACAATGTCTTTCTCTCTACCTGGGTGTCCTTTCAAGCAGTTCATTCATATAGGCCACACACTCTCGTATTAAGATTAATTTTTAAATGTGGAAATAGAAATACTCTGCTAGATTTTAAATGGATTATCAATACAGACCCAAAATAAAATGAATTTTTAAAAACCTAATTACGAAAACCTTCTGAAAGAAAATATTTGAAAAGCAGTTTCCCCTTAAGTAATTTTCTGGTCAAGGGTTCAGAGGAGTGAGTGGCTTCCTTAGGGCCATGCACAGGCTCCCAGTGAGCAATGTGAAGCCTCTTAGTGTGAGTGGGTCTTCGTTGGAGAAGCACAGAGCCTCTTTACTCTCTCCTTAGGTTGGAGAGAAGGAACAGATTTCATTGATTTAGTGTTAATCTGCATATGTGTTTGCAATTTAGAAGTCTGCATATAAATTATGTTAATCATTGGGAATTTTAAATTGCGTAACAAGCGGAGACAAACTCAGATTACAACGAGGAACATGCAGGTGAGAAACGCAAGTATTGCCAAGGGTCTTCAAGGGCTGGCTATTGTACCCCTTCTCTTGCTGAGGCCTGCTCTATGGGTCCACACAGTTTGGGATTTTACATGATTTTGGTGGTCCATGTTTCAATCTTTGTGTCAGTTACCTGTGAAATGCTTTATTTCATATGTGTATGTACACACACACACACACATACACACACACAGAGGTTTGGTCTGAAGATGTTTGCAGATTCCAGGGACACATTGATGCAACATTCTCAAGGCCAGTAGTTATGCAAGTGTAAAATTTGGAGGTCATTAATCGAAATAAATAGTGGGAAATGAGGAAAGGAAGCTCCATATTCTGCAAGAGTGGAACCCACTTCTCAGTCTTTAAGGGAAATTGCTGCTGGGGGACATGGAATGCATCACCGCTGCCTCTTGACAGGTTCACCTTGGAGAGACACAAATTAAATCCTTTCAGTTGCTGTTTTGAAGCTAAAAGTGTTTGACCGTTTCAGCCCCTGAATGGTGTTTAAGGAATAAAGAGAAAAGAGCAGGAAGTTCTAATTGGCAAATTACTCCTTGTTATTTAGTTTGGCTTCCAAGTTGGAAATTCCAATAATGAAGAGCTTTGTGGGACTTGCCCTTAAACAAAACCAGGGGCCTTTTTGTTCAATTACTATTTAATGTGAAGATATTCAAGAAACATATTGTAGCATTTAAGCCATCGCTTTCTATTAAACAAATATTGTCATATAATGATTATTAAATCTTTCTCCATGAATGCTTTTATGATTCTGAATCATCTAAGTGAAGTGTGAATTGCAGATAAGAGATAAATAGATTTTTTCTTGGTTTGTGGTAGTTATGGGGGTATCATTACTTAATGACAGCTTCTCAAAATGTTAGAAAATATATGTTTACTTAATAGTTATCAACTTCTTAATCATGGTTATTCTAATTCTGATTAGAAAACAAAATTTAAAAAGTCATTCCAAACTGAATTTATAGCAAGGTGAATATTTCCTCTTGATGTTAGTATTTCAGAACATTAATGAATTTATTTGACTATTTAATGCAACAGAAGATGTTTTAAAATTAATTTTGACATACACACCTAAATTGGAAAAAAATAGGCTCCAATATGCAGTATTACCTTACAGACTAATTGATATTACTGGAGTATGGAGATATATCAAACTGGTAAAGAATATTTTTCACTTTCACTCTTTATGGTATCACTGAACTTTAGTATTTGACCTTGTCAAAAGTTATAAAAGGAGTGAAATAAATAGTAAGAATTTTGCTCAATGAAAGGAAATTCTAAGTTTAAATGATTACATTATGTGTAATTTTCCACCAAACTTCACAGAATGTAGTTACAATATCTGTAGAAATAAAAGTTAAGATTTTAGTTGAAAACTTCTGCTTACTTTTGTTTCATAGATAGGTTCATTGAATTTTAGAGGAGAAAGAAACCTTTCCTTTCTTGATTACTGGAGCTTTCCATAGTCACAACATTTTTGTTACTTGACTAAAGGATTTCATAGTATCAGTATTACTTGAAACAATTGTGCAGTTGAAGTGACTGTGAATTAATTGCCAGTTTCCTTTTTACAAATAAATGTCTCACACAGGAACAATTCATAGAATGCCTTTGGAAATGCTAACAGCTCCTGAGATACCAATCTTGCCTGAATACTTACAAAGTTGTGTCTCCCTGATTGAGTCATGGACTTAGACTATGCTGTGAAGTGCTACACAGAGGTGTTAAGCTGGTAAATGGAATAGTTTCCTGATGAGATATGAGTCTGAGATTTTTTTTCTCCAAATATGTTTGGCTTCACTGATCAAAAAGAATGAAATTTCTACTTTTTTCCCTCTGATATTTTAATTTCTGTAAATTGAAGTGTGTATTTGGAAATAATGATAATAGAAAGTGCTTCAGCATTGTGGATCCTTCTTTCAGATGCATATAGGAAACCTTAGTCATTGATTAACAGGTTCAGATTTGTTGAGATTTTACTAAGTATGGGGTACTTGACCCAGTCTAAGTTGTGATTTGGGAGGTGATGGTGAATAAGCAGGAGCCATGTCATTGAAGAAGTATGCATGACTTGTATAGCAGCTTACATTGCTTTCTAGAATCTAATGAGACATAAGCTTTTCCTTTCCTGAAGATGAGTGAGGGGACTCTACAGTTTTTTAGAAGTTAATCAGGGCCAGCACAGTGGTTCACACCTGCAATTTCAGAATTTTAGGAGGCCGGTGAATGAAGAACACTTGAGGCCAGGAGTTGAGACCACCCAGGGGAACATAGCAAGACTTGTCTCTACAAAAAACAAGTTAAAAAATAAATAACCAGGCTTAATGGTCTGTGCCTGTAGTCCCAGCTACTTGGGAGGCTGAGGTAGGAGGATTGTTTGAGCCCAGCAGGCTGAGACTGCCTTGAACCATGTTGTGCCACTGTACTCCAGCCTAGTGGCAGAGATAGACTCTGTCTCTAAAGAAATTTTTTTTAAAATATGGTTGATGGTTACCTGATTAATTATTAATTTGAGGAGTGAGGTGTAAGTTTTATACAGGTTATTGAACCTTAGAGCTAGAATTTTGTAGCAGAAATTGCTTAAATTTCAATGGATGGTTCCAGATTATTCTCTCAAGCTTACTGTGATAATGTTATGTAATGTCTAAAATTGCAAATCGGAACATTTCATGTTCTTTCCTGTTTAAAACCCTTCAACACATATTCATTCCCTTAGGTAAATACTTAATCCATTTCTTTAACATGGTATATTAGCTACCTATTGCTGTGTTAACAAATTACCCCTAGACTTAGTGGACTAGAAACAACTCATATCTATTATCTCACAGTTTCTGTCGGTCAGGTGTTCATGGGTGGGTGGTTCTGACTCAGGGTCTCTCAGAAAGCTGCATCCAAGGTGTCAGCCAGGGCTGCAGTCATCTCAAGGCATGATTTAGGGAGAATCTGTTTCTAAGTTCACTCATCTGGGTTTATCCAAAGTACTGTCTGATGATGTGGCAGTTGACTTTTCCTGGAGTGAGAGATCTACAGAAGAGTGAGAGAACCCAAGTCAGAAGCCACAAATCTTGGTAGTGACATCCCAACACTTACCTTGTATACTATTTAGAGGGGAGGTAGTGATCCACATGCAAGCTGTTGACTATACAAGCTGAGATTGCTGTGGCCTTCTCAGAGCTACCCACCACACATGGCTTAGATCATCTGTACCCTCACTACCCATCTCTTCAGTTTCATGCCTTGTCAGTTTTCCATTCACACTAGATCCAGACAAATCAAACTTATTTCAGTTCCTGAAATGCAACATGTTCTCTCTTGCTTCCAGACCCTGAATGGGGCATTCTTTCTTCTCTTCATTTGGCTATCTCACATGTGTACGAGAGATTTCAGCTTGAGTATTACTTCCTTGGAAAGCATTTCCTTATTATTCTCTCCTAATTCTCCAAATTTGTGCAAGAACTCTTGTTTCTTCTTCAATTATAGCGTTATCAGACTTTGAGATTATTGCTTTTTTAATTGTGTGCCTTTTATGCTGACTGTACGCTGTATCCCCAGCACCAGGGCTTCTGCCTAGCACAATACTAGGTAGGTATTAATGTTTGTTGAATGAAAGGATAAATGAATAGCAAGCTGTATGAGAGATGGTCAGTGTGATCCACAAGCTTACAGGTGTCCTATATATGGATCTATCGGAGAGCTATCACATGTGACTTCCTGTGAATACATTTTATAGACACCCATTTCCTCTCTTTTTTTATGATTAAATAAGTAGACCTATGTTGCAGATTAAATTTGGAGTTTAGAAAAAAAGATTAAGAAAAAAGCTCTATTAAGTGAAGCTTCAGTTGTTTGAGAGAAACTAGTCCCTGTTTTGATATAAGCTGTCCTCACTTGTTTTGAAAGTTATTGTGAGTTAAGAAGAATCAAGGAGTCTGAGTGCAGTGGCTCACACCTATAATCCCAACACTTTGGGAGGCCGAGGTGAGAGGTTTGTCTGAGCCCAAGTGTTCAAGACCATCCTGGGCAACTTGGCGAGACCTCATCTCTACAGTAAATCAAAAAATCAGCCAGGTGTGGTGGTGTGTGCCTGTGGTTCCAGCTGGTAGGAAGACTGAGGTGGAAGGATCGCCTGAGTCCAGCAGGCTGAAGTTGCAGTGGCCATGAGCATGCCACTGCACTCCAGCCTGGGTGCCAGAGGTGAGACTCCAACTCAAAAAAAAAAAAAAGGATCAAGGGAATTTGCTTTGAGCATGGTATATTTGCTTTCAATCTAGGTTGAGTCTTAGGTGGTATTAAAAGTTTTACATTGTAAATGGAGACATAATAGTTCTGTAGTCCCTGGCTTCACAGTAGGGGCAAACTTATGTGATTATGTATTTCTTTTTTCATTTTAAAAAATGAAATGAAACTTTCAAAATGAAATTTAAAAAATGATATGTTATTTTTAAATGAGTGAACATAATAATGACTCATGCAGTCAGAGAGAAATAATATATTTTAACTTCTTCAAAGTATAGTCTCTTTTCACTGTAATCATTTCCTCAATTCCTATTCACTCCTCAGCTTGGTATAACTTGTCTTCTACCTCCATATTTTCATGAAAATTCTGGCAAATTATAAGTAAGCTCACCAATACCAACTTACTGCCAAGACCAAGGGGCTCCAGGTCTCTATCTTAGTGGATGTTTCTACTACATTTCACTCTTGATCACTTTTTTTTTTATTAACTCACTCTGCTTGAGTGTTTCAGGATACTATTCTCTTGGTTCTTCTTTTGCTAAAAAATGTTAACTTTTTTGGCAATTCTTCTCAGTTATCTTCTTGAGCTCCTCTTTGCCCACTCCTTCAGAAGGACTCTACAGGCTCTGTTTTGAGCATCCATTTCTTCTTGATCTATGAGAGATTCCTCTATTTGCATTTTATCTGTCATCTATATTCTGATGACTTCAATCTCTGGCTGAATTTATTCCCCAAGTCTCGTGTGTATCTTTCTGACCCCTGTTGACCTTTCCATCTAGATCTTTACAAGTGTCTCAGACTGTAAATGCTTCTCTGCACCTTTTTTTCCCATCTCAGTTGAGGCTTTCACCATTCATCTAGTTCATAACATGATTCTATATTCCTTTCTTTCCATTACTCACTCCCTTACATGATGATCTGATGACCAAGTCCAGGTGATTTTACCTTGTTAACATTTTCTTCCCTGACACCAGAGGACTATGACATACTTATAGACATCATAATAGGTCACGATGTTAGTGATTCTCATTGGAGATAGAGAGTGTTTTCCTTAGGCAAAATCCTTGGAGGAAGTGGGGGAGCCATGGGTAGTCTGAAACAGGCTTCTGTGTGATTCTAACAGACTTCAGATTGAGAATTGCTTTCCTAAGACTGTGTAAATCAGATGCTGTCTTCCTTGCAGATGCTCCTGTTTTACTTCAGGCCCTTATCAGTTTTCTCCTTGACTACTAGAACACTACTCCACCTTTTATCTAATCTATCTTCTATGTAGTGGCCATAGTAATTATCTAATATAAAAACCTACCATCTCCTACTTAAGGTTCTTAAAGATACCCATTGCCCATAAGGAAAAAAACAAACAGTTCCACAATCTGGCCTCCGTCTCCCTTTCCAACTCTCTGTCTTTCATTTAATCCTCAGCCATGTGGAACTTCTCATTCCTGAGCACCCCCTTCTTTCTCTTATCTCTGTGCTTCCCTCTGCCTGACATTTTCTTCCTCTTGCTTTTTATTTGGCTGACTGTTGTGCATCATTTAATACTTATTTCTTTCAAGAAACATTTCCTGACCCCCATCTTTCTACCCACAGTTCTCCCAGGATGTGTTTAATGTATTCGTGTAGAATTTTGTGAAAATCTTATTCATTGCTATATTTCACTGTTATTATCTGTTTTTTTCTCTTTCCTAATTGAGAGTTTTTTTGAGGTTGAGAATCATCAAATATATCTTTATCTCCAATATTTGACAGGGTATTTTTATATGTTCAAAAATGTTGAAGGAAGTGATAAATTAATGGACTTAAAAGGTTATCTATTTCTTCACTTAAAAAATATTTATTGAGTGCCTACTGTGTGCCAGCCACCATTCTGCACACAGTTGTTAAGGTAATTTTTTTAGAGATAATAAATTCCTGCCTCTATAGAGCTTACCTTCTTATATATAATCATAGTGAATATAATCATTTTCAGGAGGAAAAAGTCATGTCCATAAATCAAGTTTTTCATAGAAAAAATGTAAATGAATATGTAAAATTAGTACTCCTATTTTTTTTTTTTTTTTTTTGCATTGGAGTCTCACTCTGTCACCCCAGGCTGGAGTGCAGTGCACACTCACAGCCACCCTAGCCTCGACTTGCTGGGCTCCAGCGATCCTTTAGCCTCAGCCTTCCAAGTCGCTGAAACTACAGGTGTGTGCTACCACGCCTGGCTAATTTTATTTATTTATTTATTTTAGAGATGAGGGCTCACCAAGTTGCCTGGGCTGGTCTTGAACATGTGGGCTCAGGCAATCCACTCGCCTCAGCCTCCCAAAGTGCTGGGATTACAGGCTGAGCCACTGAGCCCGGCCAAGTACTCCTATTTTTGAGCCATATTGAATCACGATGAATGAGTCCTCCCAGTTCTGATATTGCTCTTCAGTGTATGCAAGTGGGAAAATCAAAACGAAACATATTTCTACGAAGTAATATCAGAATCTCAAAGACCTATAGAGTTACATGATATTATTGGATGTGACTTTGAAAGTTATCCTTTCCAATCTTATGTCTCCTAAAATGAAAAATTTATATCATTAATTCTTTATCTTCAGAGGAGAACGAATGTATAACCCCAGAAAACACATTTCAATGTGTCAAAACTCATATTGTGGTTCAACTTGATAGTCAAAATTTCTTTGTTTACTTAAAAAATAGATTCTATGATTATTAAGTTAATGTGATATAATTCATTTAAAAAGTGGTTTATAGATTCAAATTACTAACCAAACTTTTGAGATTTTATTTAAATTAAAACTCTTTTACATCTTGTCAATAATAAAATTGGGTAAAAAGCAAATCTGAAATAAGACCTTGTCTACAGTCATACCATCCTGAATGTAGCCAACCTCATCTGAAATAAAACCTTTATTTTATATCTACCAATGATAGCTGATCCAGCAGTATTGGGTTCCAAGAGAAAAGTAAATTCTTTAAAGGGTTTTGGAAGTAGTCTCTGAAAACTGTTCTTGAGAATCTGGGAGCAAAGTAGCAAAAAATAAACTGAAAAATAAATACATCAAACAGATTCACACACACACAGGTCTAGGCTCTAGACTATTTAAGCCTAATGATTTTCCCTCTCTGAGATCCTGTGTAGATGGGCACCAACCATTTTCTCTCTGTGTGAAATATGAACTTTCACTATCAAGTTGCTGAGCCTCATCCCTAGTAGATATTGTGTCTTGAGATAGTAACTAATGATGGCATAAAACTATCATTATTAGCAAGATACTTAAAATTATTTATTTCTTATTTTTATTATTCTCCAAAATGTTTTATTTTGCTATATGAATGATAAACTAATGGTGATTAAGTTACAATTTATAAATAAATATGTACATGTTTTGAATACAGTTTAAAAATTGAAAAGTTTACATGATCAAAAATGTTTAATGACAAATGGCATACAGGATAAAGTTCAAATATTTCAGATTAGTCATTTGGGCACTTCTTCCTTGCCACTACCAGTGCTTTTGCTATGATTCTTCTCAATTCAGGCCACCAACTAAGACCATATTTTCTTCCTAAAACTGCTTGAACTCAATATTCTCACTTACTTTTCCTTTCTATGATTTTGTTTAAGCTTATTTATTTGTTTGTTTCTCTCATTTTCGGCTATAAAAATATTCATCTTTTGGCCAGGTGCGGTGGCTCAAGCCTGTAATCCCAGCACTTTGGGAGGCCAAGGCGAGAGGATTGCTTGAGCCTGCGGGTTCGTGGGCAACATGGTGAGACCTCGTTTCTATAATAAATCAAAAAGTTAGCTGGGCATGGTATCACTCGCCTGTAGTTCCGGCTACTTGGAAGGCTGAAGTGGAAGGATCACCAGAGCCCAGCAGTTCGACATTTGGGTGGCCGTAAGTGTGCCATTGCACTCTAGTCTGGCCAGTGGAGTGGGACTCCAACTCAAAAAAAAAAAAAATTTTCGTCTTTCATGATTCAATACAATTTCCATCTCCTGGAAATCATCCCTGATCACTCCATCCTATATTCCTATCTTTCTAGTCTGAATGTTTATATATTTTTTCTCAGTGCCATTCTTTGGCACATCTATTTATATACTATGTTTTATTTTTTATCATATTTTAGTATATGTACTTAACTGCAATGAATATTTTTGAAAGTAGAGACTATGTATATCTTTTGTGTGGATTTTTTTTACTGCCTGTTAGGGGTGGACTTTTTTTTTGACTGCCTGTTACACTGTAGAGAGCTGTATAATATTATGTGAATAAACACTGGCTGAAACAATTGAAATCTAAATATTCTTGCTGATTTGACTTTAATCATACTCATCAGTATGGCCTATTTTAGTCTCCGCAATCCAGTGGGATTTTAGTGATTTATGTGTGCAAGTTCTGTGGAAAAATAGATTTAATAAATAATTAATTGCTTTGCTCAGCCAAGAAATTTTCATCTGTTATTTCACCTCAGAAGTTCCAAATTCTTTTATGCTTAAACTACCTTGTCTTTGCAAGGGACAGGGACAATTAAGAGATGTTCTTTCAAGGTCTTGCAACATTTGACCACATTTACATAATTTTCTATAACTTGTTAGTGTAACATGGCGATCCAGCAGGAATGAAAATACAATGTGGATTATTGGCAGAAATTCTGTCACATTGTGTAGCTGAAAAGGTAACATTGACATCTGTGGAATGAATGGGACAAATTTTACAAATCAAAGCCCAACTTAGCACAGGTTTCAGTTTCATCACATCATATAAACATCATTTAACTCATATTATTTTGCCTGTGTTAACCATAAATTGTCCTCTCTGAATATTTTTGTGATTTTTTCTAGACTTTTTTTTTTAGTTTTGGAGAAAAGTGTGTTATTTTATAATATATGCTAGCTTTGAGCACAGTACTTGGAATTAATTACAAGTGAGAAATTACCAAAAAATTACGGAAATTATTTGACAAAATAAGATAAAAACTGAATAAGTACATGATTTGTATCAAAAACAAGCATAGCTGGACATAAGAATCATCTAAAAAGCTTTCATAAAATGCATATCTCCAGGTTCCCCTTAGACCTGGTAAGTCAGACTCTCCAGCCTTGGAATCTGTGTTTTCAAATTTCCCCAATTTGGAAATCCCCTCTTTTTGTGTTCCCAGTTTCCCACATTGTTATAGCATAACATGCTTCTTACCATGGCTTAAACGTTCTAAAGCAGGAGTCCCCAAGCTGATATCAGGTCTGTGTCCCCTTAGGAACAGGGATCCACAGCAGGAGGTGAGAAGCAGGTAAGCTGGTGAAGCCTCGTGTGTATTTTCAGCTGCTCCCCATTGCTGGCATTACTGCCTGAGCTCCGCCTCCTCTCAGATCAGCACTGAAAAGTCTGCTTCCATTTCCGACATCCTGTCTTTGAGAAGCAGGGTCTTTTGTGGTGACAGTAACCAAGACGTGATTACCGAGTAGACTGTACATAAGCAACACGCTTGCGTTTCACTATCTCCCGTTACCTCCAAATGGGACTGCCTTGTTTCAGGAAAAGAAGCTCAGGGCTCCCACTGATTCTGCATTATGATAAGCTGTATAGTATTTCATTATACGTTACAATGTAATAATAGAAATAAAGTGCACAATAAATGTAAGGCGCTTGAATCGTCCTGAAAACACTCCTCCCCTGACCCCTGTTCGTGGAAAAATTATCTTCCAAGAAACCAGTCCCTGATGCCAAAAAGGTTGGGGCCCGCGGTTCTAAAGGCAATACTGGTCAGGTGGGAGACAGTTCTGAAGGAACTTTAGATATCAGCTTCTCTCTTACTTTCTTATCTAAAAGAGACCTTGGTGATCAGATGGGAGAAAATTCCCTAAAATCGCAATTGTAAGGTTTCTTCCGGTAAATCACGGGCCCTATTTAGTCTTACACTACTAGTGCAAAGTCACTGACCTACTCTGGGATGAACAGCCTAGTCACGATCTGTTCCCAGGACTACCTTAACTCTCAAGCTAGTGTGGATGTTCCCTGGCCCAGGCTAAGTGCTTAACCATAGGTATCCAAGTATGTTTCAGTCACAGAGAAACTGGACACTATTTGGTATAGAGCTGACTTCAAGGCTAAGTTCTTATCATCACCTATTGCAGAGATGTTCTTTGGAGATATAGGGACTCAGTTGCTGAAATAAAATGAAGTATATTTTTAGATACCAGAGGAGGAATATCAAAGAATAATTCTGTCATTTCTCATCATTTTTGACAATTTCAGTTCTAAATATATTTTACACAAGATTTAAAAATCACTTGAATTGAATGACACATAAACTATGGACATTGCTATATCTACCCTTCTATTTACTTGATGTCTGAAAATTATGTTTATTTGTGGTATATACAGGACCAATATTATGCACTGTTACCCACTTAAATGATGATTATAGCCACCACACCACCATCATGTTAATACCATTTCTTTACTAATTAGATACATGTTGTACATAGATGTATAATATAAAAACAATCTCAAATGAAAGGAGCTAACATTAACTGTCTACTAAAAACCAAATGATTTTTAGTTCATTTAGCCCTCATACCAGTCTCCCAACTTTGGTTTTACTCTCCAGTTTTTTTTCTTTGATTGATGATGAATCTAAGGCTCAGAAATCTAAGACTCAGAGTCACTTGTCTGAGGTTACTCAACCAATAAATGATGAAGCTGTATTTGTGTGTCACACATGTCTGAATCCAAATCAATGATTTTTCTAGTTCAGAATTCTGTTTCAATGAGAAATTACTTATGCACCAGTCTTCTCTTTGAACATCGGAAAGAATAATGGGCCGTATTATGATCAAGCAATGTTGAGGTTTTATTATGCCTTATAAGTATTTAATTAGGGTAGTAACACACACTAAAGAATGAAGGCATGGTCCTAATACTCAAATGTATCAAAGCACTTTGGACTATCTTATGACTGGGAAGTAATATAATCTACCATTTAATGTTCTATTTGATAATGAGTGATTCTTAATCAGTATTCTGAAGCTTTTCTCTCTCTATTTCTGTTCTCATCTGTTATTGTTCCTTCACTGAGGTAAAACAAAAAATTGAGAAAGTAAGGATGTAAACAGGAAACAAAGAGAGAAATTTCTTGTGAGGTAGTATCCCATAGCTTTTAAAATGAGAGTTATCTGGCTATCTTATCTAATATTTGTAATAAATACAATAGACATTGTATAAGCCTGTGGCAAATATCTACGATAGTTTCGTTTCTTTTGTCCTTAAAATAAGAAGAGTT
>CAUYQG010097517.1:0-16194 GCA_963574415.1 Tarsius wallacei
CCACGCCCAGATAATTTTTTGATTTATTGTAGAGATGAGGTCTCGCTTGCCCAGGCGGGTCTCGAACCCACTGGCTCAGGCAATCCACTCACCTCAGCCTCCCAAAGGCGCGGGATTACAGGCTGAGCCACCAAGCCCGGCAGGTCCTCATCTTATTAGGCTAGGAGGGCTCCCTGCCTCAAACCGACCAGTATGTGTGCTGTTCTTGTGGGACAGAGCACACTAGCATCTACGTAGAACACACAGCACAGTTGGGCACAGTAAGGTTTGCCCCAACAGTCAGGAGATGGGTCTGAGGGAGCAGCTTCCTCCTAGGTATGAGTGCACATGCTCTCCAGAGGGAGGGAGGGAGGGAGGGCTGATCCAGGGAACCCGTTTTAAAATGGAGCCCAATGGAAATCAAGCACATTTTAATGTTGCCTGATGTGTCAGGAAGGTGATATGGGGGATCCTTCCCTTCCTGCCCTCCTTGCTGTTATGAAAACAGAGCAGAAATCAATCTAGATAAAAGTGGGGAGAGAGAGCAACTCTCTGGCAATGTGAAGGCAGAATATGTGGTGTTTCAATATTGGAAAGGCTGGTAGGTGTGACTCAGGCACTGGAAAACACAAGAAGCTGCTGATCAGGGCCTTGCCAGGAGGTGCCTGGATCTCTCTTTTGGAGCAGTGCTGTGGAGTCCTCTGTCATTGAGCAAATGTGCCAAGCACTGGGGGAGTGTCCCAGTCATCCTGGGCTGGCAAGAGAGCCCAAAGACAGCTACAGAGTCTGCTGCAAACAGTGCAAGGATTCACACCACAGCAGAGCATCTGCGAGGACATGAGGGTGGTGTTGAAAATGGAGGAGCAGCACGACCAACCCCATGAGTAGATGGAGGATTTGAAGGTCTCAATAATCACCTCCTGAATCCTTTCCCAGATGTTTCCTCCAGTGGCCAGAATTCAGTCTTCAGAGAGTTCTTCATGTGGGTCTTGAAAGGGAAGAAGTAAAATCCTACTTTGGTCACAAGCAATGGGTATAGAGGCCACAGACCAGGTAAGAGCAGGATGGGGTGGCAGCCGGGGGCCTGGAGGTCCAAGGACAGGTGTCTATAGGGGACATGATGTTGCCAATGACACGACAACAGGGAGACAGTCTTCTGTCCCAGAACCAGACAGGACCCTTGTATGAGCTAGATGTGGTTCCACACCTCCTCCACCACCTGAAGCATGTTCCTTAACCATCTGAGACTCTGCCTTGTCATAGCACTTCCCTCCGAGAGGTTGTGAGGATTAGGGAGAGACACATATAGAGCTGGAGGCTCCTCCAGACACAGCCCCAGCGTCTGTCTACATGGGCTGCTGGGGCATCGTGTGGTCTCCAAGTCATATCGTCCCACTTCGAGAATTTATGGTGGATCCAACAATCTCCAGCTGGAGAAAGAATGAGTCATCTCATGATACTCACCCCCTACACCTGGTGGCTAAGGGCAACCTGTTCTATTGTCCCTCCCACCTGTACCTCTTCCCTGCAGGTGGCAGGAAAATGTCTGATGTTTTGAGATGTACATGGAGCAGGCAAACTAGAGACCCATTCAACTTGATTAAAAAGATGCCCTACACAAGGTCATTCTGAGACACATTCATACATATTAACTCATTCAGTCATTGCAACCACATTTGGAAGCCAATGTTTTCTCCATTTGGAAGTTGAGGATACTAAGACCAGAGATGTTACATGACTTGTGCTGATAAGTATAGAACTGTTCTTTGAATTTAGATCTTCTGGGCCAGATTACAGGAGCAGTATAAGTGTAAGAGTTACACAGGGAGGAAGAAGGATGTTCTGTGAGGCCATGCTCTTTTACAGATGACCTTCTTGGTTTCTGGCATTTCGGATCATATGTTTGTCTCTTGCCCTGGGCTATGGGTTTGAGATAGGAGTTGAGCAGGACTAGTTTCCCAAGCTAAATGGTAAGGTTAACTTTTCAAGACAGTTGACTGAGACGGTTTCTCAAGACAGGTAGATGGGGTGGTTTTCTGAGACCCCACAGAGAAAACAGGATGTGGTTAAGAATCAGTTAAAACCAGCTAGAACCAAGATGGTGATTAATTTGCCCACTACCCAAACTTGCCTCTCAGTATATGCTCATTATAATGCATTAGTATGCTAAATGACACTCCCATCAGTGCCATGACAGTTTACAATAACCATGACAACCCTCGGAAATTGCCCTATATAGTATAAAAATAAGAGGGACCCTAGATTCTGGGAACTCCTCACCTCTTTCCCAGAAAATCCATGAATATTTCACCCTTGCTTACCATATAATCAAGAGATAGTTATAAAAATAAAACCCCAGTGATATATGGCTGCTGTTCTTCCAATAGACCAGCCTAGGCTGCCCTGCCTATGGCGTAGCCTTCTGTCTGTTATTTCAAAAAATTTGCTTTCATCTTCCAACTGAAACCCCAGCAGTGCTCAAGGGCTGCTCTGCCTATAGAGTTCCTTTCTTTCTTTCTTTCTTTCTTTCTTTCTTCTTTCTTTCTTCCTTCCTTCCTTCCTTCCTTCCTTCCTTCCTTCCTTCCTTCCTTTCTCTTACTCTTGTCGCACAGGCTGGAGTGCAGTGGCACACTCATGGCCACTGAAGCCTCAACCTGCTGGACTTAGGCAATCCTTCCGCCTCAGTCTTCCAAGTAGCTGGAACTATAGGCATGTGCCACCACGTCTGGCTAATTTTTGTGATTTATTGTAGAAATGAGGTCTCACCAAGTTTCCCAGGCTGGTCTTGAACTCCCGGGCTCAGGCAATCCTCTCGCCTTGGCCTCTCAAAGTGCTAGGATTACAGGCTGAGCCACCACTCCCGGCTGAGTAGTCTTCTTTCTGTTCCTCTTTTCTTTTACTAAACTTACTTTCACTTTACTTTGTTGGCTTGCTTTTGATTTCTTACCTGCATGAAGCCACGAACCCACTTGGCCTCTCAAGCTGGACCCCAACTTTGGGGTTCTTTGACCTGTTGGACAGAAAGATTGAAAAAAATCTTGAATGCACCCTGGGCAGAGTTAGAAGATCCTGTCTCAGAACAGTGACACATCTTAGTCTCTGGTGCTCACTAGCCAATTCTGCTCTTCAGCCTGGGCAGTGGCATTTACCCTATTCCAGGTTCCTGTGTGAATTAAGTATTTTATCTTTGGATCCTCATCTGTAAAAAGGACATGTGTATTTAAACTACATACACATCTACACATACACACACACAACTACATCCATACACGAGACTGACTTATGTAGGTATTAGATTAGTTCCAAACCTCTCATTGTCAGGTACATGCTACAGAATCTGCTGCAAACAATCTTATCATTCCATTAAAATAAATCTCATCATTCCACTAAAATAAATATGAACATCTGGTTGCCTGGGAGTTTTGAGAAATGGCAAGGTTGTAACCATCAAAACAATATGAGCTAAGACTTATTCAGAACTTTCAATGTACTGTTACTGAAATACCAGGGGTCTGGCAAAGTCCTGTTGCTTGCCTCACAGAAAGCCAATCACTGGGACAATGAATATTGCCAGGGAAGAAGTCTTTATTTGGGTGATATCAGCCAAGGAGGTGGGAGATCAGTCTCAAATTTCCTTAACTGACTAAAACTAGGGGGCTATAGAGCAGGGAAGAAATGTAACTATGTGTGGGAAAACAGGAACTAGGGAGGGGTAAAGAAGAGACGTTGGTCAACAAGCAGCAGGTGGGTAATCATGGTAATGAGGGGTCTGGTTTCTCATTGACCAGATGCTGTGATCTGGTGAGTTTCAGTTCCTTGAGACTATCTAGGAGGCCTGATGATCGATTTCTTGAACTCGGTTAAGACAAATGTAAGTTTCTCAAATTTTAAGATTGGGAGGGTTGATTTCTATGTTTATTTTTTTAAAAAAAAGTCATAAATATCAGTTCTCTGGGGGAAATTTGACTGGTTTCAGAACCAGTTAGGACTTCCTTGTGTTATCCCTTTTTCACATTTATATGGTATTAGATAATATTACTTAATTCCTTTTCTTTATGAAAAGAAAACTGAGGCACAGAGATGCTGAGTGGCTTGCTCAACGTCTCCAGGTAGTAAGTGGAAGAACCTATGTTCTCTCTCCAAAGCCCATGTTTGTAAGTAAGATGCTGTACTTTCTACTGACATCTAAGGCAATGATATTCTTATGTATTATGATCAAAAAACAAAACAAAGCCAAAACAAATTATTCTTTTTTTACAGAATTATCCTTGTTTTCCTTTGTGTGCAGTTCTCATTTTAATATTTAATAAACCACCACTGTTATTTCTCAGGACAAGAATGAAGACTACCCCTTGCAGAAACTTAGAAACTACAAACAAAACTTCAGAAGGCAGAGGCAACATTATAGCTGAAGGCCAGCTGCTGACCAGAGAATGAAGTTCCGAGTGGATACAAGGAACAGAAGGAGACCAGGAAGGGGAAGGGAAGGGGCCTGTCTGAATCAAACTTTACTTGCCAGTGGGGCATATCGTATGGTGGTCCCAGATTGTTTCTGGAAGGTTTGGGTACAGCACAAGATTCCATTTGTCTACTTATCTACAACCCTGGCTGAGGTTCCATGAGGTCAATGTCACTCAAGTTCCTGGCCAGTCAAACTCCTGCAAACTGAGGTCCCAGATTGAGGATCAAGCTCCTCCAGGCAAAGCAGTGGATGCCCCGAGTCTATCTCCCATGCTGTCTGGAATTTTGGGAGCATCATTTGCTGAGCTGGCAGTGCTGATGGCCACTCCGCTGGAAGACATAGTAGTCGAGGATTATTTGTTCGCTGACAGGACTGAAAAGCCTTTCCTAGTTGTTCTGAGCGGGAAACTCTGAGGTGGCTTGACTGCTCTTGGGTGATTCTGAGAGGCACCTTCTCTTTAGAACTGCAATGATTAAGCACTATCTATAACTAGAGCAATGGAGAAGTCACTACAACTATTCTTAAACTGCAGTTTATCTGACTCCTACTTTTGATTTTTTTTTAATTAAAAAATACCAAGAAACAACAAAAAAGCAATGTGCTGCCTATTTCTATGGTTCTCACACAGACCCTGGCTGGTGACATCAGATGGATTCTTTGCTGGTCCCAAGTGGGTATTCTCTGAGCTAAAGAGCAGCTGAGAAGAGAAGCTAGTTACACTCGGCTCCGAGGTCTATCCTCTTCATATCAGATTCTGGTTTGTTTTGTCTAGCCCTGGATGGAGGGTCTGAGCTATTTAGGGAATCACACTTGGTCATTCAGTTACCCTAGTCTACAGAGACACTTTCAGTTTTCATCTCTGCCTCAAGAACCCTCTAAATGAGACTAGAATTTTTACTCTCTTTTCTGGAGGACAGTATCAGTGGAGCACACCCTTCATTTCCCAGCTCCATGACTTCTTCTCCAAGTGCCGAGGGCATTTTCTTCCTGACCCTAAACCCTGGGCACCCACAATACCAACCCCTGCAATGTATTGTTCCACTCAGAGGTCCAGACCTTTCTCTCACTGTTCAAAGAATGTTCAGGTTTTTTCAGCTCTGGTTCCACATTCTCAGTCATTAGTATTATTAATATGCTCTAGAATTGCTCTTCATTAAAAAGAGCTCTTTAAATATTGGGTAGTTGAGCTGTGAAAGGTGAAGCTTCTGTGGCCTCATTTTAGTCTCTGTCTTAATTTGTACTTTTAGCCTAATATTTTGGAAATATTTGTCATTTTGCCCCATTTAGTCTTCATAGACAATGGCCTGGTTTAATCATCTGTTTGTTGGACAGTCCCCACAGCTACTGGGATTATTGTCCTGTATAAAGTCGTGCATATAGGTCCCCTTCCAGCTCAGGAGAGGGGGACAGGGCCTTGTTTTTGCTTGTAACTGTGGCCCTCCAAAGTCCCTGGAGATCATCTAAGCCTTGTTCATGAAGCTATTCCAAACTTCACTTGTCTCCATAAACCCATGTACTAAACTCCTCTCACCCAAGCATTCATTTAGGCCTTTATTTAGAAAATACTGTGGCCAGGCTTGGTGGCTCAGCCTGTAATCTCAGCACTTTGGGAGGCCAAGGCGAGTGGATTGCCTGAGCCCGCGGGTTCGAGACCAGCCTGGGCAACTTGGCGAGACCTTATCTCTACAATAAATCAAAAATTAGCCGGGCATGGTAGCACGCGCCTGTAGTTCCAGCTACTTCAAAGGGTGAAGGATTGCCAGAGTCCAGCAGGTCGACGCTGGGGTGACTGTGAGTGTGCCACTGCACTCCAGCCTGGGTGACAGAGTGAGACTCCAACTCAAAAGAAAAGAAAAGAAAAGAAAAGAATCACTGAGCATCTACTATGAGCCAGGCACTCTCTTAGATAATGGAGATTCAATGGTGAACTAAAAACAAAAGCAAAAACAAAAACTTCTGCCCTCAGGGGAGTTACCCTCTAGTGGGGGGAAACAGACCAAAACAAAAGTAAGGAAATGATTTATTAATTAGAAAGGGATAGGCCTTGTGGATGCAAATAAAACAGCAGAGTTCAGTGGTGCTCGTTGGCAAAAGCTGGGAAGGAAGAAATAATGAATTTTGTCCAGGACTTGTTGAGTTTGAACTAAGAGGTCCCGTGGGTGGCAAGAGATGACTTTGGGACTCAAGCTTACATCTGGGGAGGGGTGACATCAGCATTCGATGGAGACTGAAGACAGAAGAAGGGATGAGCCCCCTGGAATGGGAGAGACAGTGTTCGGAGCAAAGCCTAGGATGGGACAGAGAATTAGAGAGATGTCGTAATAAAGACTTGGGACATTGCTAAGAAGTGATAGCGTGGGCTTGAAGTCATCCAGTGGTCCTCATTTAGTTGCTGCTTGGGCAAAACACTGTGCCCCCTGGTTCATCCTGACTTTAAAATCTAGTAGAAAATATGCCAGGCACCAACGAGAGAATCCAAATATGTTTAGCAGTTTAGTGACTATGGGGCACCAGGTGGCTGGAGAAGGCTTTATAGTATGTGTTTGCCATCCTTAATCCGCAGAGTGGTCTCGGGTGTCTGTCTCTTTTCTGAGGGGCCATAAGGAAGGGGATGCCGATTTTCTACCTCTCATGTTTACACAAAGGCCAGGGAATTTCCACCTCACTCCTGAGAGGAGGAAATACTGAAGGAGTTGTACTAGCTTCCTGTGGTCATCTCATTTTATGGTATGTATGTGCTCAACGTAGAGGCAGTATAAGCAATACTCTGATGGAAACTTATTTTTACTTTAAAATTGCTCTCTTGTTCCTGTACATGATACTTGTACCTGGTCACAGTGGCATCCCTGCATCCTTACATTGTTCATGGCCTCTCTTCTGCTTGGATATTTTTTAAATTGCTGGATGATATCCTTTTTTTTTTTTAAAAGACAGGATCTCTGTTGCCCAGGCTAAAGTGCAGTGGTGTGATCAACTCTGAACTCCTAGGTTCAAATAATCGTCCCACCTCGGTCTCCCCAGTAGCTGAGACTATAGGTATGTGTTACCACACCCAACTAATATTTTTTATTTTTGTAGAGATGAGGGTCTCACTCTGTTGCCCAGATTGGTCTCGAGCTCCTGGCCTCAAGTGATTCTCCCATCTTGGCCTCCCAAAATGTTGGGATTACAAGCATGAGTCTACTTTTTTTTTTTTTTAATAAAAGAAAAATGAAGATTTCTAAAACTCCGGGTAATATTACAGTGCAGAGATGTGGTTTGATGGGAGGAAATCAAGCATATATATCAAAGTTAACAAAGGGATCTTTTAGGTAAGAAGATATATTGAGAAGAAAAGTTGATAGTTCAGATAAAGAAATTTATCTTTTAACATGATACCCAAGGACATAATAAAATCAGTCTCATGGAAAACATGAGTATATGCTCTTGACATTGGGGGCACACCTGCTCACCCACAGAGGCTAAGACTGCCTCTGATAAGGGCTACCTCCTCCCAGTACCCATGGAACCATCTCACGCACACTTCAGACACCCAGACATTAATCTCTAATTTGCCAAAAAAAATTAGGATTCCAATTGTGATTAGGCCTGAAGACAAGAAAAATGTAAAGTTCAAGAAGGGCAGAGAAATGTTTTTGCCAAAGAGCAAGGACTCTCAAAAGATGCCTAAATAAGGAACATTCCCGATGGCCACGCAGAGATAATTTCAGTAGCCTAAAGACAGGGATCATAGTCAATAGGAACAAGTTGCGCCTATAAAAAGTCACAAGTCCGTGGTAACACTCCAGAGGAACAAGTAACAGGAAGTGTGCCAAGGAAAAGCACACAGGAGTTTCTGGTAAAGTTTACAAGACGTTCTCTTAATTGTTCAACACAACGAGCGTGAGTCTACTCAAGGTCAGATGACCGCCAAAGTTAACAATCATAAATAAGAAACAGCTGGAGAGAGGCAATAATTAAAGCACACTTAAAATAGATAATGTTCACGGTTTGATAATTTTGAATTAAAATATGCTGACCATGGCCATCCAGAATTAAAGGAAACCATCTTGGAATCCAAGGTCAAATCTTTCAGGGGCTCAAGTCAAATGGAAGACAACGGGGTTGGAATAGAGACCTGCCTGGTACATCTGGGAAAAATGTCCTGCAGGGTGGGAAGCTGGCTGCTAGAGGATGCTCTAGAAGCCCGCAGGCAATTCCCCCAAGCATGATTCACAGTGCCCAGATTCACTGGTTGCTGACATGCCATGAAGATATGCCTTGGGCAGAAATAGTCATATAACTATTCATCACCCTGAAAGATTTTTTTAAAAATGGTATTTTAAAATGGCACAACTTCTTAGTTCATACTGAAAAACAGGAGATTACAGGACAGTTTCCCCCACCATATCAATCATACGCCTAATGGTAATTATAGTCAAACCTTCAAACAGCACTTGAGAACCCAGGCCAGAACTGTGAATACTCTGAAATCCTCACTCCCACTGCCCTCTGCTCAGGGAGGTTGAGGACAAGCTGCTTTGACCAAATTAACCAGGATTCCTGCACCAAATGTTGGAGTTACCCAGCCTTTTTCTTGGATGGGGTGGTCCCATATTGCATAATTGTTTGATAGAAAAAAAGCAAGAACCCTGGAACAAGGTTTCATGGGCCACTTATATGCACATCAGCATTTGGGGTGGGGAATGGGCCACAGCCCTGACAGACCCAGTGAGGGGAAGGCCTCTGAGGGCCAGCCACAGAGGGGGTCAACACAGCTGCCTTATTTATTGAATTAGAAAATAATAATCAGACATATGCACTTAAAACAACATATAGTCATCTTTTTATGTCAAATTTGAGGGAATCACTCAATGCTGATCCACTGATTACACTTAGCCAAAAAAGCTCATGAAAAGGTGAAACTCTCTAACCCTGGCTGGTTGTGTTACCAAGCTAAAAGGGCTTGTTGCCGGATACACTAGAAGCCACCACTGGGAGAACAGGTTTTTGTTGTTTTAACTCGACCAACAAGGAGCGAGGTGTCCAGCTCCTCTGTTGGTTTTTTTTTGGGGGGGGGCGGAGGACTCACGATGTCATCCAGGCTAGAGTGCAGGGGCACAATCACAGCCCACCACAGTTTCGACTTTCTGGGCTCAGGTGATCCTCCCACCTCAGCTTCCTGAGTAGCTGGGACACCACATCTGAATAATATGTATATATATTTCCGTAAAGACAGGGTCTGCCTATGTTGCCCAGGCTGGTCTCAAACTTCTGGGTTCAAGTGATCCTCCCACTTCTGCCTCCCAAAGTGCTAGAATTACAGAACTGAGCCACCACGCCTGGCCCCTGTGTTAGCTTTAGGACGTTGTGTTAGAAAAGGCTTTGGGGTGGATTCTGGGATTGGTAGATGACTGGTGGAAGGAAAGGGAGATCGGGAAAGTCCTTGGGCATCCACAGTTACCTATTCATGCTACCTTGTGGATCACATGTGCAAATTCGGGGAGAGTTAACTGAAACATGCAGTAGAAATTTGGGATGTGTGATCAGCAAGCTCCTTCTGCCCAAACTCCTGTAGGCCATGTTGGTTCTCACCGATTTCAGATGTTTTTTTAATCTTACAAGTGGAAGGAGTTCCTGTGTTTCAGCATTATTTCTCCTCTTAGCCACCATCCTCTAAACTCCAGAATGTCTGTTAGTCCTCGGTTTCTTTAGCACTTTGGGGCACCCAGTTTTTCAGGTGGGGGTGGGGGAGAAGAAGGAAGGTGAGGTGACTGTGAACCAATCCAAGGACTCAAGAAAATATTGCCCGGGAGTTTGGGAAATACAGTCCATGACTCGCAGTCATTTGAAAGGAGGAGGTTCTGGAAGCTTCCTTTTCCAGAGTCGTCCCAGGGACCCACTGCCCCTGATATGGCTGGTGGTGTTCGAAGTTCTAGAGCCCCACCACATCCCAACCACGCATCCTTAGCTGTTCCAGGGCTCCAACCAAGGGCTGCCCTCTTTGGATGAGAAAGACACATGCCTGGGACAAATGAGATTGGACCTGAGACCCCCACCCCAAATCCTGATGTGCATATGAGTGACCCATGAAACCTTGTTCCTGTGCTGGGTTTGTTCTATCGTACAATTAGGCAATATGGGACCACCTCATCTAAGAAAAAGGCTGGGTAACTCCAACATTTGGTGCAGGAATCCTGGTTCATCTAGTCAAAGTAGCTTGTCTTCTGCCAGTAAGAGCCACTGCGTAAAAGATGCAGAGACTCGAACTGATGGAAAATTAAAGAAAACAGTGCATTTGATAATTAGAAATCATCAACAAAGCAAAAGTAGTCCATGAATTAATGACCCATTTGAGACCAATGAATAGTGCTCTCCTGATAACGACAGTAAAAAATGCCCTTGCCCAGATATTGTTGGATTATTACAGGATTAGTCATCCGTGCTGGACTGCACAGTCAACCACCCCACCCCACCCCCAACTTTTATTTTGTCTTGGGTAAAGGCCAAATAAAGAGATACTATGGCTGAAGAAATTTCTTATCCATCTTCATCCATGGATCCATCTATCATGCAACCATCCACTATTCACTTGTCTAGCAGTTATTAATTGACCATCTGTTATGTCCTAGGCACAGTCTTAGGTACTGGGGTTTCAGCTAGGGAACAGCAAAGGCAAGATCTCATGTTCTTAGTGAATGAAAATTCTAGTTGGGGGAGACAGACTAAAGACAATAAACACGTGATCAAAGTAATTTCAGAAGGAGATAAAGTTGCTCAGAGTGATGGGATGCAGAATGGATTCCTCCACGGGGCTAACTCAATTTAAGTAATTGTGTAGCCATTTTTCCTTGAATAGAGAATATTAATGCATTTTTATCATGTTTCCTGAATGAGTGCATAATCTCCTATTTCTATTGAGGAAGAATTAATACAATATGAATTCATTAATACTATATGTATTTAAAGACATTCACTTATTTGAAGTTGTTTTCTTGGGGACCTTTCTGGCTCCTGGTTACAGCACACTTCCTCATCCTATTTAGGGAGAGTTTTGTGTCTTAGTTTAAGGCTCTGTTCTTGTTTGGTAAACTCAACTGACATTAGTCTCCAGGGAGCCCGTGAGCAAATTTCTTTATCAAGCGACAACTTTTGCTTCCTTCTCCTTCAGTTGCTGGATGAAATGGCTCCCACATTCCCAGCTTTCAACCCTAGGCAGTGGGCACCCTCTCTGTCCACTCCTCATAGGAACAGCAGCTCAGGGCCTCAGGCCTGCTCAGAGCCTTGGCATTTCCCAAGCAGAGGCTGAAAAGATCTAAGTAAAACAGAACTATTGTTTGGGTGTTGTGCTTTATAAAGAAAAACGACTGGGTGGAATTCTTTAGCTAGTGTCAGACACTCAATGCCAGGACAGTTCTGTCCTGTGAGAAAGAGAATCAAAGAGCCTCCTGGCCTAGGGATGGGTGGCAAACCCCATTTGCAATAGGTCTCAAAACGTGTGGCAAGGAACAACTACAGCAAATCTCAGCTTTTCTATTATCCATGGGTTTGTGCCCCAAGGGTTTGTAGAGTGACCTGCAGACTGTGTGTGTGTGTGTGTACATGTGTATGCGGTTGTATGGCTGTGACAGTGACCTCACCCATAGCCCTTGTATAGAATCATTATGTGTTATCCAGAAACGTACTCCAGAAAACTGTCTCATTCACTAATTCTGAAAAAGTACAAATGTTATCTACAAAAAAAAGGAGCAGAGAAATGATAATCGGACTTAAAAAAAGGGCAAGAGTTCAAGACAAAGTGACAGACCTGAGATGTCATAGCAAACGTTTTCTTATGATTTCCCCCATCCAAAAGGAGAACACTTTTGAAAATCTTTCATTCATGCTTTCTCTAAGATTCTAGAAGACAATGAAGTCATGAAAAGAGAAGAATCTGTTCAATGTTAATATTGCCTTTAGAAGAAAAAAAAATCTGCAAAAGCAACATAAGCAACAGAGGGCAAATTGAAATTATAGAAAACGAAATTTGGAAATTAGCAGGCAAGCTTGAGAAATTCTGCTAGAGTGCAGAGAAAATAGGCAACAAGGAATAAATTAGTAAAATGAATAAAGGAATAAATGATGAGTAAAAGCTACAAGACAAAGAAAGCAGCTACAATAGATGCAATATGTATGTGCAGAGGGTGAGAGTTGAAATTAAACTGTTTGTTACTCTTGGGCTCCAGGCAGAGTTCTGAGTTCTGCAGAAGCTGAGGAATGCTTTCTCAGGGACCAGAATCCCAGGGAAGCTGGAGTGTGGGGAAAGGAAGGACTCTGAGCCGACAGGAGGAGGCATCACTGGGCGATCTCCAGGGATGTGTGATCAAGACCCACCATGACATAGCTTCATCACATCACAGTTACTCCTTGAGCTTGGGGACAGCCTGGAATACCATCTAAACATTAACTAATGTATTTCATCAATACCCTCCAAATTACATCAAAATACATCGTACATACAAAATATACCAAGGAGAACACTTTAGAAAATCTTTCATTCATGCTGTCTCCAAGATTCTAGAAGACACTGGAGTCTTGAAAAGGGAAGAATCTGTTAATAGATATATTGATTTTAGACGAAAAAAAAAAAATCCAGAAAAGCAACAAAGGCAACAGAGAGCAAATTGAATATTATGGAAAACCAAATTTTGAAATTAGAAGATAAGCTTGAGAAATTCTTCTAGAATAAAGAGAAAAACATCAAAATTCTGGTTGAATTATTTAAATGTGGAATAAAACCATTTGAAATACTAGAATATGATATGAGCCAACATTTATGTAATTTTGATTTGAGCAAAACTTTCTAAACATAATACCAATTAAGAAACCACAAAGGAAAACAAGTATAAATTTGTCCACTTAAAACATTAAAAAAAAATTTCTATCTATGAAAAATACCAAATAAAAAAACTAAAGGGCCAGTGATCAACTCCAATAAATAATTTGAAGATGGCATGCCAGTCAAAGGGCCAATATTCTTAATACATAAAAGGCTCTGACCTGGTACTCAAAGCAGATGGAACATCCTTAAAGGAAAGTGGGCGAAGGACAAAGATAGTCACTTCATGATAAAAAGAAAACAATAGACATGTTCAACCTCACGACTCAACCAAATGCAGGTGAGACAGCCATGAGATATTCTTTTTTGCTTGTTTACGAGAGAGAGAGAGAGAGAGAGAGAGAGAGAGAGAGAGTAAGACAGAGATAGAGAGAGAGGGAGAGGGAGAGAGGGGGAAAGGAGGGAGAGAGAAACAGAGAAAGAGACAGCAAGAGAGAGGGAGACACACACACACACAGAGAAAGAGAAGAGAGAGAGAGAGAGAGAGAGAGAGAGAGAGAGACAGACAGAGAAAGAGACAGCAAGAGAGAGAGAGACACAGAGAGAGAGAGAGGGAGAAAGAGAGAGACAGAGAGACAGAGACACAGAGAGAGGCAGGGGGAGAGAGGGGGAGGGAGAGAGAGACGGTGATAGAGACAGAGAGTGAGGGAGAGAGACAGTGAGAGAGAGAGAGAAACAGAGAGGGAGGGAGAGAGAGAGAGAGAGAGAGAAACAAAGAGAGGCAGAGAAAGACCGAGAAAGCCTCAGAGAGAGAGAGAGAGAGAGAGAGAGAGAGAGAGAGAGAGAGACAGAGAGAGAGAGAGAGAGAGACAGCAAGAGAGACAGTGAGAAAGAGAGAGAGAGGGACGAGAGAGACACGGGGTGGGGGGGGTGAGGGGGTGGGAGAGAAAGAGAGAGAGACTCTATTGCCTCAAAAACTGATTACAATTGACGACACACAGCAACCTAAGTAAAGACTGTCCAGGTCTCTCCCTCTCCACCTCTCCCTGACTGTCATATTTCTTCACCTCCTACTCTGTTAATCACCACACCATAACTTACTTTATGTGTTCCATCTAAGAGCCCTGTCTAGTCAATTTATGGGACTCTATTCAATTAGAGACACTTCATTTTTTCCTCCTTTATCAACTTGCACCTTCTGTGGAATGCTTTAGAATCACTCCCTAGTTGAGTTGGCAAAGTTCCTGGGAGCCAAACTTAAAAGAAGGTGGTGGGACTGGGAGACAGCTTCCCTTTGTCCACTCATCAAGTAAATTACTATTCTGGGTGCACTTCACATTGAACAGTTATCCTCTTATACCAAGAACAGAAGGCATCTTTATTTTATTTTAAATGTATTTGAGCTGAGATAATGATGTGTCAGTGTCTGACCTTGGGCAGCTCATTTTCCTATTAGAAAAACAAGAAACAGCCAGGCATGGCTTTGGAGGAGTCCCCAAAAGCACCCGTAGTCAGTCTCTTTTGAACAGTTAGGCATGGACACGTCCCTGGCTTCCTGTCTTAGTCTGCTGGTATAACAAAACATATTGGACTAGATAATACATAAATGACAAAAATGTATTGCTTATAGTTTTGGAGGCTGAGAAGTCCAAGATCAAGGTACCAGCAGATTTGGCTCCTGGTGGGGACTCTGCTTCATAGATGTCACCTTCTTGCTGTGTCCTCACATGGCAGAAGGGCAAAAAGGAGCCAAACAGCTCCTCAGCCCTTTTTAATAAGCCCATTCATGAAGGCTCTGCCCTCATGACATAAACACCCCCTTCAGAGGCCCCACCTGTTAATACCATGGCCTTAGGGGTTAACTTTCAACCTATGAATTTTGGAGGTATGTATGCATTTAGACCATGGCACCTGCTAACACACTGCGGCCAAAAGAGAAAACAGGACCCAGCTGGTTGGCTGTGAGAACACATTTTTGTGCATTCTGTACTGTCCCATGTTAGTACATTAAGGGCCCTAAACAGAGAGCCGCTGGAAATAGACAGAATTTTGAGACTTGTCTCACCCAGTTAAGTCCTGATGGGAGGATCCCAACCAGGGGACTTGGGTGACACAGGGAATATGTCCCGAGTGGCAGCAACCTCCAAGACCAGAGTCAACCAGCATCACAGTTATGCCTCATGGTTGGTGCTTGAAGTCTAAATGGTTTTTGCACATGAGTTCTTGTAAAACACACATTTACACGCTAAGTACTTTGAAACAAAATTAGGACAGGCATGTTTGTGGCTTCTATGGGTATAAATGGAAAACTGAAGAAAATGTGAGGTATTTTTAAAAATTCTTGTAAAGGTCTCTGTTGGGAGCCAGCCTTGGAGGCCCACCTGATTGACAGGGTCCTGGTAGGCCGAAGACCCCAGGCCGCAGGGTGAGTCTGGGAAGCTGAGGCCCTTCTGTCTTCCGCCTTTGCGGTTTGATACGGCTGAAGAATTCTGTGCAGTCGTGGAAGAAGAAAATAGCATGTCTATGCAAAGTATTCACAGCTATCAAGGATGTCATTTTTCATTTTTCTATTTCCCACCATGCCGTTTGGCCTTTTCTAACATATGCAATGGTAAAACTCTGAAGCACATCAAGAATGCTTTCTTTCACTTGGTTATAAGTTATTAGATATTGCTTGAGTAAAAA
Organism: Tarsius wallacei; assembly: GCA_963574415.1. Classification (NCBI taxonomy): domain Eukaryota; kingdom Metazoa; phylum Chordata; class Mammalia; order Primates; family Tarsiidae; genus Tarsius; species Tarsius wallacei. Next base: position 15,924 of record CAUYQG010097517.1, read on the forward strand.
ATGATATAAGTATATTCACCTCTTATTTGATTTAGAATTACGTAGTTTAGTGTTTAGACATAAGGTTTTTTAGAAGCACAAGTTTATAGTAAATTCACTATGAGTTCACTATAAGTTCTAACATTTATCTAGGAGTTATGTAGGTGATTTATAACACTGTTTTCACAGATTTAGGATGAAAATTAATCATTAAGGTTTTTACTTAATTCAATAGTTAAAATTCTAAGTTAACATTTATAGAGTGGGCTTTCACTGAATTCATAATATACTA